>JAXQQM020069831.1:0-10941 GCA_034641835.2 Pinus albicaulis | reverse complement strand
TGAAATGTTGTGTTCTTATTTTGTCATTTTTTTGGCTTTTCTGGCTTCATAGCCCTCTGGAAATAAGGGGTCAATTGCTAAATCTTTTGCTTCATATTCTAGCTCTCCTCCCCAACAAATCTGGTCAGAATGAGGTATGACGAGCTGATGAAAATATAAATGTACTTTTTTTCTTCATAGTAATATATAGGTAAGAGTCAAAATAAGGTAGGACGAGCTGATGATGATGGTTGGAAATTAAGTAAGAGTTGGACCTCGGTTCTCTCCAGGTAAATAAAAAATATATATATTTATGTTCTATTTTATTTTATTTTATTTATTTATTTATTTTTTAAATAATTTTTTTTATTTATTTTATATATTTTTTTAATTCATTTATTTATTTATTTTTATTTTGTTAAAAAAATAATAAATAATAAATAAAAACAAATTATTATTTTATGTTTTATTTTATTTTATTTTATTTGTTTATATATAAATATAAAAAATAAAAAAATAAAAATAAAAAATATTTATTTTATATTTTTATTTATTCATTTATTCATTTATTTTTATTTTATTTTATTTTTCCCTCCCTAAGGTAATTATGTTTATTTATTACTTAATTTATTTATTTTTCGTAATATTTAATTAATTTATTTTATTTTACTAAATCAAAATTTTAATAATTTGTTAACCCCCCTTTTTAGAAATTTTATTGAATTTATTTACTTATTTGGTATTTTATTTATTTATTTATTTAATAATTTCCTTCCTAATCTTTTTTTTTCCCACCTATTACCTATTATATTTATAATAATTATAAAAATAAATAAATTAAGTACTTAACAATTTGTTAACATATTAGTAATTAATTTGTATTTAATTAATTAATTTTTTAACTAACTAACTAATTTTCTAACGGCTATTTTCAGGCATTGATGCATCTCCACTATTTATTCTTCGAGATCGATCAGTCTCTCTCCACCTATCCTGAGGATGGACCACATTAGTTGGTTCGAAACGTCGACCTAATCCTAATGGTGGATAATTCCATGAGAGATCAAAACAAAACCTCCTTGGTACTATTACCAGTATAAGAGGCATGAAGAACAATAGAATCAGGCATCATTTCACCGTGTCTTCCTATCCTGGTTATCAGAAATCTTTTGGACTTCATGTGTCAAACAAATAATAACAATCAATATGTGATATTGCAGAGCTGCGATGGCGAAATATTTGTGGTGGAGAGAGAGGTGGCATCGACTTCAGCCTTAATAGAGATGATAATGGACGTCTCGGGCACCAACATTACCATTCCTCAGCCTATTGTCTCGGGCACCAACATTACCATTCCTCTCGTTTCTGCCAAGATTTTGCGTCTGGTTATTCAATATTACAGATACCATGTTCTTGATGCTCCCACTGCATCGCTTGATGCTGTCAAAACGTGGGATGAGGAGTTCGTGAGAGCTCTTGTAGATGATCGCGCCACACTGTTTCAAGTTACAAACGCTGCTGACTTCATGATGGCCGGAAACCTTTTGGACTTCATGTGTCAAACTATTGTTGATATGATGAAAGGGAAAACCGCTGAAGAGATGCGCGAGCTTTTCACAGATTTGAATATAGGTTATTCGTTAAATCACTGAGAGCGTAGATCGGTGTTTTTGTTTCGCTTCGTTTGAACATGAATTTGGTAGCGTGTAATTAGGTTTAGGTTTCCTCCAACATTCTGTTATTGCACGGAATATAGGAATTTTTGCACTTTGGCGTCGCCAGTAGCAATTTTTCTAATTTAAGGTTTCAATATCGTCGTCCAGTTCCTTCCATTTTAAGGTTTTAATCTCGTCTAGTTCTTTCCATTTCGTGCTGGGGAGGGGTCATTATACAATAGGCATGGCGTAAACCTGTAAGAAGATGGATCTTTTGGGGCCAATTTTTTTGGTTCAAGTTTTATGTTTTATATTATTATGTTGTGTAAAATGGATTTATTTTTTCTACAGTCGTGGAATTGGAAAAACAAATATGATGCTTTTAGAGACATTATGGATTGTGAGCATGTCTTAATTGACATCGTCTTCTCACTTGGGACTGGCCAAGTCATTATTAATTTGAATAAGAAAATTACTGAATTTCAAAAACCTTGTAACTCGTTTCTACGGCATTTTTTATATTAAATATTATTATTTTGATTTTATTGTGGGACAAGTGAGTTGTTGACACAATGGGATTAGTTTCCTATGTCTAGGGGGCTTATTTAAGTTGAATTTTTTTTATTTTAATTTTTAATTTTTTAATTAGTTTAAACATATTTTTTTGGTTTGTATATTTTTTTTTTCTTTTTTCTATGTTTCAATTGTATTTGTTTTTTTCTAAATGAATATGTATGTTATTATTATTATTATATTATAAAAATATTTTTATTTTTCATTCTATTTTTTTATTAAATTTAAAAATATAAAAAATAATAAAATAAAATAAATAATAAATAATAATAAAAAATTAAGTTTATGGGAACTGGAGTGGTTATTTTTGGTAGTGATGAAGAAGGGGAGATTTAGTATGTTTTGGTATTCAGGATTTCAACCAAAAAGTATGTTTAATTTCTAGCATTGTGGCACAGGTTAAACTGAAAAATATTAGGGAAAATTTATTCAAATCAAGCTCATGTTCTTCAAATAATAAGTCTTGAAAACGCAAAATTCTAAAGCATTGATCTCTTCCATGTTAAACGGAATTCAAGATAGTGGCATATTCCTTAGCAAACAAGAGTGTATATTTGGAAAAGAGATGGTGTTGGTGGATAATGGGAGTCCTTTTAGCAATTCATTGTCATGATAGTTTATATTGTAGATAAAAATCTCAATTTATCAAAATAGATATAAAAGAAAAATAAGAAGATGGGGCATTTGAATCCCCTCTTATAATCCCCATCATGAACACTCATTAATTCTCATAGCATTCTACTTTCTCTAGTGGCCTTTGACACATGCTGAGGTTGGAAATTGTACTCACACCTAACTAAATCATGCCCTACCTCATATGGAGGAGAATCCCCCTTGTTATTAAATTTAAAAGGATGTTTAGAGTTAACCTCTATGCCTTCTCAATTCAACGAACATGCTCCTTTCCATAATGGAGTTTGAAATGGAGTTTGGTTTCATTTTCTAGAATGAATGAATGAATCCTTGAGTGAGTGTCTAATTGAGTCCCCTCAATAAGGTCAAACTGCCTTCTTTTCCTTCTCTTGTGTAGTTCTTGGTTGTCATTGTCCTAGCTACCAACATAGTCAACTTCATTAATCTATGTCCTTGATTCCATGTAAGTGTTCTCCCAGACAACATAGGCCTCGGTACTTCTCTTGCAACCGAATTAACTTCAAAAAATTATTACAGTATATACACAAACCAACTTTTCATGGTTTTCATAGAAACTCAAATTTCTTGCACAAGGAAACCTTGACTATCCCAAGCAAGCAACCTCCATAACTTTGAAATCTATGTCCCTTGACTAAACCCATTTTTAATTTACTTGTAAAAAAATATTTACATTGCAATTTTCATGATGAAACCCGACTTGGGACTATCGCATTGAATATTTCACATACCATGGTCTTGATTCCCCCACTACACCATTCGAAATATTTTGGACTTACTACTCATATCATGAAATTACACTAGCTTTTCATCGTTTATAATGTAAATTAATTGTTAAATCACTCTCACATGAGAGAGTACACCAGTGTATTCCATTGGCTTCATTTGAACATGAATTTGGTAGATTATCGTTAGGTTTAGGTTTTTTGCAAATATTTTTTTTAGTTTTCACATTATAGTGTTTTTGTTACCGTGATCATTGTGAGTTGTAGTTTGTTACCTTGACCATTGTCATTTTTAGTTGTTGTTAATGTATGGAAACTTTTAGGTCACAAAATCTTCTTGAGCTCTTTCAATATGGTTGTTTTAAAGGTTTATTCTATAATTCAGCATGAGTGAGATGTAATTTGATAGTGATAGGGAAACGCCAAATATTGCAAAGCTTTGGCAACAAAATTGTCTCAAAGAAATGTCGTTATTGTCTCCTTTACGTCTCTTCTTGAGAACTTTTCAAAATGAATTGAAGTAAAAAAAATCCTATGATAAATTATGGGTTGTGAAATGAGGTTCTAGCAAATGCAAATCTTCAAATCTCATCCAAAATCCATTAAACTTGCATATTAACGTCTTAGATTGTAGATCAAAAAAAAGTGAGTTTACCTCTAGGATTTTAACTTCCATGTTTGGTGCTTGTTCCATTTGTACATAGTTGAAAAAATGGAAAAAACGGCACCCATGGAAGTTAAAATCCAAGAGGTAAATAAGGTGTTAATGTGCAGGTTTAATGGATTTTGACTAAGATTTGAAGATTTACATCAGTGGGCATTTTCTTCTTGGACACCCAACTATGACATATACTTGTACTTCTAGGGTTGAATTTGATGCACTTAAATATTTATAGAATATCCTGAATGATGGGTCATGTTTTTGGGATAGATATGGGCTCTTCATTACCCCATGGTTCCCATATTTTGATACCACAAACATGGTGTTATTAAAATACCATATCTACCCGAAAACATATCCGAAAAAAGGAAAATAGGCAGGTCCATAAGCCAAAACGATATTAGTTAAAAGAGACCTTGGAGAATGATCCAAATATGGATCTATAGGCACAACATGGTATCCAAGCAAACTTAGGAGACATATATAAGTCCAGAAACATGATTCATAATCAGAAGGCTATTGAAAGAATAGAGATCAAAGCATAAAAGCAATAGAAATATGACACACTCAATGAAAAGGGCACAAGGGGTATAAAGAGGACCAATATATCTGAGAGATGAGGTTTAGACAAAGAAGCCAATTTGTAGGCAACCGAAAATAAATTAACAATAGTAACAATTGATTCCAACCATGGGATTTGTCAAAAGGTGAAAAAAATAAAGGAAAAAGGGGGAAGATAAGTGACTATTCTCACTGAGATCTGCATTGTCTTTCGTACAAAATTTCAGATGTGATCTGAATTGGTGTGTTCATAATGAGGGTGTGGTTCCTTCATTTATAGTGATTTTTTCCATCTTCTAGGCCGACATGAGGTTTAGACAAATAAGCCCCCTTGTAGGCAACTGAAAATAAATTAACAATAGTAACAATTGATTCCAATCGTGGGATTTGTCAAAAGGTGAAAAAAAGAAAGGAAAAATGGGGAAGTTAAGTCACTATTTTCACTGAGATCTGCATTGTCTTTCGTATAAAATTTCAGATGTGTTATGAATTGGTGTGTTCATAATGAGGGTGTGGTTCCTTCATTTATAGTGATTTTTTCCATCTTCTAGGCCGACATGAGCTTTGTAGGCAAGATGACTTCATCAAGGAGGATATTTCAAACACATTTGGAGTTGACTTCTCATGCATGACTCTAATTTATACTTTTATGACAAGATGAAAAATCCCTAAAAGACATCAAGAATAAGCTCATAATTACATTTTATTAGTTTTTTTCTTCTTCATTACATAAATTCATAATTACATCGTCATTAGGAAGACTAATCCTAGTTACACTTTTCAATACTCCCTCTTAAATAGGGAGATATTCATAATGTTCACTCTCAATCTGAAGAAACTCATAAGAATAATTTCACTGAGAATGACCTCATAAGAAGATATTCACCGAGAATGCCATGCAGACTTGCCTTATTTCTTCGTTGTATATCTCTTATCCTTATGCACTGAGATCCACACTATATTTCGTACTGAATTTTAGACTTGATGCAAATTGGTGTGTTCATAATGAGGCTAAATTTCATTTATTTATATTGACTATTTCCAGCTTCTTAGCCGACATGAGATTTGTAGGCAGGTCGACTTCATCAAGGAGGATATTTCCAACACATTTGGAGTTGACTTCATGGAGCAAGGTGACAAGGTCTTTGGAGCATATATTTTTCCTTTACACAAGTGTAACATGACTTCTCATACATGACTTTATTTTATACATCTATGAAAAGATGAGAAAGCCCTAAAATACATCAAGAAGAAGTATTTGACCTATAATAAAATTTACTTGCTCATGAAACCCATGATTCAAGCTTTAAAAAATACATTTTATTATTTTTGTCTTCTTCATTACATAAATTCGTAATTACATCGTCATTATGAAGACCGATCCTAGTTACACTTTTCAACATCTTGAATCCAAATCTTGATGTGGGCATATATTTTGATCATACACGATGTTGGTAGCTTCTCCCCATAAGAACTTCGATAGGCATTGGCCATGAAGCATAGAACGGGTAGCTTATATGATTGATTGATTCTACCTTTCGGCAAGTCCATTTTTCTCATATTCGGTTCCATTATCTCTCCTCAATATTTTGATCTTCTTCCCTATTTGATTTTCAACCAAGGGTTTTAAATATCGAAACCATTTTAACACTTCGTCCTTCTTCTTCAAGAAATAGATCCATGTTTTTTGAGAGAAGTCATCCACAAAAATAGCATAGTAAAAGTATCCCCCCAAATATGCTACGGGAAACATACCAGATAGATCAGAATGGACCAATTGAAGAATGTCGGTAGATTTACTTTCACTTGAAGGAAAAGATCCCATTTTATATTTTCCACTGACACGACCTTGACAAACACCTTCATGATCTACATTTAATTTGGGCATACCTATGACCATATTCCTTGCATCAGGTAAGCCTTTATAATGAAGGTGAGAAAACCTTCAATGCCATAATTTGGATTGAAGAGAAGTGTCATAATTCATAGCTCCCAAAGGACTTCCTCCAACCTAATAAAGACCTTCAACCCTAAATCCAAGTGTAAATTCATATTTCAGGTTCCTTTTCCAAATATGTACCTTCCCATCAATGAATGATACCTTGAATCCTTTGTCTCCCACCGCAAAATAGATACCAAGTTATTTTTCAAATCAGGCACAGATAATACTTCTTGTAGATGAAGGATTTGAACTTGATTCAAATGAATGGTAACAGTCCATATTCCTTTCACGAGGTAGGTGGCATTATCTGCAAGTATGATTTCCAAATTAATCTTCTTTTCAATAAAATTTGAGAGGGCCTCCTTGTATTTAGTGAAGTGCTTTGAGGGACCACTATCATTCAACCAATTATCCAAAGTTCTTGGAGGAGAGGCAGTAATGATGGCATAAGATAAAAAAACTTTTTTCTTTTCTACAACATTTGTTTCCTCATGCCTTGAGTTTCTCGAAATTTTGGGAGGTCGACCATTTCCATATCATGCAGGAGGAGAATTCGTCTTTCATTTGTTGTTGAACCTGTTATTCCTTTGATTTCCATTTCCCTTAAAATTCTTGCAGTTGTTTTTTTGTCATCATCTCGTGGTGTATACTTTTTATGAGGACGCTCTCTAGCATCCTGGCCAAACTTGTTACAATTGAAGCATCTTCCCTTTCTTCTTTATTTGAATCCATGTCTTCCTTTACCTTGCCACTTTGGACCAGCATTGTGAGTGAATGATGTCCAAATGAGGTGAGAGGTCAGTCCTATTTATACAATTCATTTATGGTAAAGAGACACATTCATTAGGAACATGGAGCCTACATTAAGTTGAGCCTGGCCTGAACAATTTTCACATGTGAAAGAATAAATTCAAAATCTCACTTCTGCTTGTCCAAATGAGATGATCTTTAGATCAATATTGGACCTCATGAAATGAGGAATGCAATGCAATCATAGTCTCCATAAAATGAGTTTTCCCAAGGTGGAATTTGGCCCTAGTTTCCAAATTTAACAATAATAAATTTTCTTAACGCATTTACTAGATAATATGGAATCATGGCAGCTATATTGAATGGTTAACAATTTTTTATTATAAATATCAAGATAGTATATGGTAATCCATATCATTTTGATTAAATCATTAATTTATATTTAATTTCAATTTAATCTGAACCTTTTCAATTACGAGATATTTTGATTAATTTTGAAATTATTGTTTTTTACTTTTAATGAATCTGCTTAACACATTCATTAGATAATATGGAATAATCGTAGTTATATTGAATGCTCAGATATATGTTATTATAACTGTCGACATGGTATATGGTAATCCATATCTTTTTGACCTAACAGATAATACAAGTGTTTTAATAATGCATGTACATCCAATGGGTTCATACATGAGGAAAATGGATTCACAACAGAGGGGAAAGGCATGCATAATTTTAATGTTATGCTTTTGCATTTCCATTATTTGAGGCTACATCATCAAAATTTGCAAGTGTCCTCTCCTATTGTGCAAGGATATGTGCATGTGGAGGCCTTTCCAATTCCCATCCCCTCCATATCTCTAGTATACGCCACATACATTCCCCCAACATATGCCATGTATCACATCTATTCCATTGGTTTCTAATCCTCTATTGGCTCTCCTCTGGCTCTTGTACTTGAGGCTTAAATACCAACGAAAATAGAAAAAAAATCCTCGGAACCTACATCTGAGGTTTCATCTCCACCGAAAATAGCAGAAAAAAACTCATATCCTATGCCTGAGGAATAAATAATAGAAGAAGCATCAATAGCACCTACATCCACTCTTTGTTTCTAGTTTCTACTTTTGAAAGGTCAAGCTTTAAGTGTAGACCATCTAAATCATATGGAAACCTTTGAACTCTTATCCATATCTTACCTATTTTAAAATACCCCTAACCTTATGTATATGATATTGTCTAAAGCATATGGAAACCTTTGGACTTTTCTCCATATCTAAACTATTTTAAAAGGTCGCTAATTGTATGTCTATGATACCAGGAACGTTTGGTTATAAAATTGATGTATATGATACCATCGACATTTGGTTACAAAATATATGAATATGATACTCCAACTTGTATGTTCAAGCTTTCATTTGTTTAATAATGGTGTGATCAAGGCTCACATCCTCACTTCTCATTTAGGTGCTCTGCCCACCACATATCACTTCATTATAAGATTAAATTTGATCAATTGTACCCTTCTTTCTCATTCGAGGCCCAAGTCCATCTTGGGTCAAAGGTAGGGTGGGGACTTGGGTGGAAGAGAAAATTTATCTTTGTGTTTTGAGACGGTTTGATATTCAAGATAGGAGGTCTATGGTGGCTTGGGAGGTCCTCATTTTTGGTATGTGGGTATTACAGTGTTAATTCTTGGGTGTTTTTCTAAATCTCTGGGTTGAATTATTTGTGGTGTGTCGAGGGGCTCGAGGGATTTTCATCCTAGTGTGGTGGTGTTGAATACTTGAACTCCTCCCATTGTGTCATCCTGCAGTGGGTAATTTGGACATTGTTGTGTTATGATAATTTGGAGCGGTTCTTGGATTGGAGTCTTTGAATGCATGGGTTACTTCCTCTGCTTGCAGGTATGTCGTGACAACGAGGCAAACTGAGTAGAGGGGGTAGACACCATGGCCATCTAGATTTCCAAAGAGGCGACGCCTCATCCTCCAACAATGAATTTTCAACCAGTTTGGATAGAGCAGAGAAGCCTCCTTGTAATACTTCTTGTAAAGGAAGGATTTTAACTTGATTCAAATGAAGAGTAACAGTCCATATTCCTTTCAAGGGGTAGGTGGCATTATCTGCAAGTATTATTTCCAAATTAATCTTCTTTTCAATAAAATTTGAGAGGGCCTCCTTGTATCTAGTGAAGTGCCTTGAGGCACCATTATCAATCAACCAATTATCCAAAGTTCTTGGAGGAGAGGCAGTTACAATGAGGGAAGAAATAACATAAAAAAAAAAAAAAATCTACAACATTTGTTTCCTCATGCCTTAAGTTTCTCAACCTTTTGGGAGGTCGACCATTTCCATATCGTGCAACAGGATAATTCATCTTTCCTTTGTCGTTGAACCTATTATTCCTTTGATTTCCATTTCCCTTAAAATTCTTGCAGTTATTTTTTTTGTCATCATCTCGTGGTGTATCCTTTTTATGAGGATGCTCTCTAGCATACTGTCCAAACCTGTTACAATTGAAGCATCTTCCCTTTCTTCCTCATTTGAATCCATGTCTTCCTTTACCTTGCCACTTTGGACCAGCATTGTTCTTCCTCTTAGCATGAGTGGAGAATGCAGTGGGTTCATTTCCATTTTAAGGCTTGTCTCTCTCCATCATCCTTGTGTCTTATTGAGTGCATCTAGTTAACAATTCATTGAAACCATGAATCCTGTCATTTTTAAGGATAGTGGTGTTAAACACATCCTAAGCTTGTGGGAGACCTCAAAGCGAAATAATATTGACTCACTGTCAGCAAAAAATTCTCCAATAGCTAGAATATTATTCTTGATTTTGGTAATCCTCATGAAGTAGGATTGGATAGACTCCCCTCTATCCATCTTGATGTCCTTCAACTTGTTCTTGAGAAAGAGGATTTGATTTTCATTTTTGGTTTTGAACATCCCAACCAAGTTGTCATACATATCCTTAGATGTGCCCAAATCAGAAATGTAAGAAACCAAATTTTTTTAATAGAGTCCCTTATTATCTTCTTATATTTGGCCTCACCTTTCTTATATTTTGTCTTAGAAGCAACCATTGCATTTGAAGGAGGCTCCAAAACATTTCCTTGCACATAGTCCATGACATCATTTGCTTCCAAATTCAATTCTAATTACGTCTTCCATGCATGATAATTATACTTATCATTGAGCTTATTCTCATATTTTAAGTGAGATGAGGAATCCATTGAGTCTTTATCCTTTTCCAACAAATCTTTGTGGTTTCTTTTCTCTCTCTTACTTCGGCTTTGTCTTCATCTGGGCTCTAATTCCATGTTAAATTAAGTTAGCAATGGAATTTTATATGCTTAGCACAAATTAATTCAATGTTCCTTTAGTAGCGCGATGAAAATTTTCAATTATTTCCATTAGAAATCACATTAACCATTAATCACATTG
>JAXQQM020089296.1:0-35381 GCA_034641835.2 Pinus albicaulis | reverse complement strand
CTGCATCAATATGTATAAAATTTCGTATATTAGAAAAAACACGTGTAAAAAATGTTATACAAATTTAATGAAAAAATATTGAAATTGATGGAAACCTTAACGTTGTTGGTTAACATCTTCTCCAACATGACCCTGCTGAGAACCAGACCCAGAATGACGCTGCTAAGAACCAGACCCAAAATGACTCTGTTGAGAACCAACATCCATTGATTGGCCTTCGGGGGAATAAATATCACCCCCCTCACGCAACCTGCTACCACTCATACCTCGACCAGTTGAACGATGGCCATGCTCCATGGATGGAGTAGAAACCCTTCTCCTCTTACCTCCTAAAAATTAAAATATGAAACTTATTAACAACTAATTTAACTCACAAAGTTAATAAAAATTCAATTCCATATGTACACACATGTATGGAGATTTAAGATTATATTTAAATACCGTGAACATCCCCCGATCCCTGAACCTCCATATGGGATTCGGTTGATCTTCATCGTTCATCCTCCATGATATATATCTATTGGTCGACATTTACACAAAATAGATTTCAAAAAATCAATTTGTAATTTAGTGTACACAAATTATGTAGAACACAACTTTCAAAGCAATAATTGATCATGTGTGAAACTAAATTTAATCGAAAAAGAAATTATAAAAATGATGAGTTCACCAAATTGCGCTTTACATGGTGGGAGAACACTTGGTATAAAATTTACCACTTATACACTTTAGTTTGTGGGAGAAATGACACATGTACATATTTTACCTTAAATTTGTTGTGTTTTATCGATATTAAAATGAAGAACTTCTATTTAGATCCATTCCAGAGATTGACTATAGGGGCATTTACTAGATATGTCACCTTTCATAAAAGATGAGATCCAGAGGCTACTTGGCCCTTTACAGACTCTGCCTATAGAACTCGTAGAAGTAAGCACTAGAGGCATTAACAATATCAAAAAACGTTTTCATGCTCAGACATGGGAATGTGTCTCTTTCCCTACGCAAAAAAATAGTTCAAGGTAGTTAATCTTCATAGACACGTCATCAAGCAGGTCGATGTGATCATCCCCAACTTACTTTTCATGAAATTAGGCTTGGAATCCTCTACAACCTGGTGGATGGAGTGGAATGGGAACTAGGTCAAGGCCTTTACAAAATACATGCTACTGAATAACACTTACTAGGTTATGCCAACAAATAAAGTGGGAGAAATGTTTTCTCCTCGAGGTTGTCCAATCGGGTGTGTAATACCAACTTCACCCATTTCCTAAGAGGTTTCTCTCTTAGGTTACAAATTTCTTCCACCTTATTAGTTATATATTTTTCAATTTCCCGTGGATTCCTTGAATTTTTTCTCCGACCATCTCCCTCTCTCACTCCCCAAATTATTGTCATCAAACATGCCCCATTGAGGATCTGGAGCAATGTTTGCACCATACTTAGAACTATCATTGCTGCTAATTGAAATTGGAGTCATGTATACTAGATTGTTTGCTTAAGTGGCTCTTACTTGGACAATATCCTAAGATGAGTTTTACATGATGGTCATATGAGGTCGGAAGCTACTTGGTGTAATTTTCCTTAAATCTTTAAAAAAATAGAGCAAAAATGTAATTTTCGTTCATTTTTTATTAGCTTATGCATACAGAAGATGTTATCACAATTTCAACACAATCATGTTCCATGAGGATGAATTATGAATGTCGCAAGCCAAATTGCAAGGAAATTTGCATTCATTTTAGGCAAAAGAAGGCTATGACATTAAGGTCCATGCTAGAAAAAATTATGCAAATAAGGTTGCTAAATCTTGATACTTACCATGTGTTTCAAAGCCATAACGAAGGTTGTCTTTGAGAGTGTCCTCTCAAAGCCCTGTCTTGAGATGAAATTTAATTCAATGTCTCTTAGAGTTGCAAGGTGGAATTGATAGAACTATTGGATTTCTTTACCATAGATGGATATCTCCTTTCATCTATACCTTTCTCTACCATCTTATTTCCAAGTGAAATGGGAATTTTCACATTTTGAATGCCATTACCATGTAATTTGGTAGTCTGCTAGCTAGACCTATCACAAGTAAGGTTGTCATACCAAAATATTTCTCTTGCTCAACTTAGTGACCATGACTCTCTTCTCACACTGCTTACCATATAAGATCTTCAATTGTACATGTCACGCAAAGTTGGGGGTTCTACGTCTACACCTATTAGGTAAAGTTACATATTTTATG
This sequence comes from Pinus albicaulis, assembly GCA_034641835.2. Taxonomy (NCBI): domain Eukaryota; kingdom Viridiplantae; phylum Streptophyta; class Pinopsida; order Pinales; family Pinaceae; genus Pinus; species Pinus albicaulis. The sequence continues at coordinate 33,148 of JAXQQM020089296.1, read as the reverse complement.
GCATTGTGGTCCTTAAATTTGGAGGTGTTCCAGTAGGCATTAAATATGGATGAAAAGGATTTGTTTTAACTTTGATAGAATTTCCTCGTGGAATTACTGAATTTATCGATGACATCATGCTAGCTTTGCTTAGAGAAGAAGGTTTTGGAGGAGAAATTGAATTCTTTCGACTTATTTTTGGCATTGAAGTTTGAAATAGTATTTTCGATGAATCCATTGATCACCTTGCTGAGGAATTTGATGCACACAATATTGACTTTGAAGATGGTTTAGAAGATGTTCAAGAAGTTGTAGATTTTGGTGTTGTCACTGAATGTTTCTTTGTTGTTGGACTTTATCAAGACACAATTTAACTTTACGAGCAGATTGAAGACCTTGAAGAGGTTTCAGATTTTGTTGTTCTCGCTGAAGGTTTTTGTCTAGTTTTGTTTCTTAAACCATCATTTCCATAGGACATTTTTGGTGAATAGATTCTTGACCTTGATGAGAGGATATGATACCTTGAAGAGGCTACATCTTTTGGTGACGTCACTAATTGTTTCTCTATTATTATGTTTGTTAAACATCTCGCTTAGGGCGAGGCAACTCCACATATATTGTACAGTTTATGGGACATAAATCAATATGTAGAAATATTCACTTGGTTTTTATAATTGGATAGAAGAATGACTTAAAATTACCTTGTATGTATTCTCATTTTAGAGCTCAAAGTTTTAGGAAGGATTTAAGTATCCACCTTTCAAGAATCACTAGAAGATGTTGATAAAGAATATAGGAAGACAAAAAACTAACCAGTGGTGTAATAAATGGATTTCTTCGGAGGTAGATTGGCATATGGACTTTTGGTAGCTAGAACTTTTCCAAATAAGTGAATGTATTTGAAAACAAAACCTCTAGTTTATTTTGGTTTAGACAAGGTCTAGAATTTGAAAAGTGAATTCCCTCCTTCTTCCTCTTACATGCATTCCAATGATCGAAATCTAGATTGAGGGAAAAAAATTTCCTAAATAACAATTTTGCATTTTATTTGTTGTACACATGAGTTTTTAAAAGCTAATTAACTAATAAATTTCTCACAAAATACACTTAAAGCTTGACACATAAACCCCTGCCCAATTGGCTAACTTTAGACAATCCTAAACACATTTTTATTTAACTAACGAGGGAGATAGCCCAATAAAACTAGTTTTTCCATATTCTAATCAAGTTGTTATCAAAGTACAATTTAGCTCATTTTAGTCAAGGTTAGTTAGAATAATTAGCTATTGGTTTTTGTCTTCAATTTCCTCTCAAAATGAATGTGTACGTGCTTTTGAGAGACACACTAGAGGAATAAGGTCCAAATTTTTGATGAAAATGTGCTATGAAAGTAAAGGGCTAAAGGCAAACATGTACAAGGCGTAATTGAGTACAAGGCATAGTTGAGCCAAATTTTGTTGAGGAAGGGCCTAATTATTTGGGTGTTGGTTATGGAAAACATGATGGCGAATGCTCCAAAGCCAAGGAGGCACATGAAGTTGTTCCAAGAAGGAATTTTATTTCATTTTCATTACCTCAATCTTGTGAAGTTTGGGTTCATGATGAATCGAAAATTTTGACACCCACTTTGCAAGAATATGTTAATAAACATGCAGCTAATGAGAATGTAAAAGAAGAGGATGTTGAAAGCTCTATCTAGTCATTGAATTCATTGCTAGTATTCAGAGGAGAGCCACTACCTCATCAAATTCACCTCCTCAAGAAGGCGACAATGGTGAATGTTCAAGGTATAAGTTTTCCTTTAATCAAATTTATTTTGATTATGATAAACATGGTAAATATTCACATAAGATATAGAAAAGAACTTGCACATGTTCCTTTTGTGGTTTGAATAATCATAATGTTTATAGATGTTGGAAGAAGATATCCATGCACATTGAAACTTTCTAAATAAATGAGGAAAAAATTCAAAGGCCCATTGGACAAGGAAAATGATGTTGAAAATAAGATGCAATTGTTTATTAATCATTGCCATAAGAAAGGTCACCTTGTAGACAAGTGTTGGACTTTGTATCCAACAAGTCATCCACAACATTTGAAGAAGGTGGAAAGAGATAACGACAAGAATGGAAAAGAGGATTCCATAATCAATGAGGGTCAAGATGATTCACATGATGAAGTGCAGCTAAAATATGTGCCATTGAAATGGTTTACTAACAGATGGTTAGATTTCTTATCTAATTAAGGCCTTGCATGTATTTTGATGTTTCATGAATTTCTTTGCAAATTCAAAGTATGGTGCATGTTGCATGAAGAAAGATGTTGAAAGTAGAGTTACGTTGACACACTGAAATGCAACAAATATGGAAATTTGTACCTAAGCTCTATTATTTGACTTGAGAGTCAGTTGTTTGAAGAGGCATGTTTTGTCGATTTGTGTTTGGTTGATGCTTTTGTACACAAATATGTAAGAGTACATGGAGATATTCAGATGATGTGAATTTTTTTTCTTTGAAGGAGAAAAATGATATGTCAGCGAGATATGTTTCTTGCATGATGTTTTTTCAGTTTGATGGTTTTGTTTGTGACAGACGTCACAAGATTTTTGGAAGGTCCACTCTTGAGCGAGAGCCTCATGATTACAACCTAATCATGAGAATCAAATGGGAGTGCATCCTTATTTTGAAAACAAATAGGATTCTAAGCTACATAGGACTCAAACCATTATTTTTAAATTTGAAATATCATGGTGTGTTGTTTCAATGCCTGAATCCACAACCCTAACATAAATTGTTTTATTCTTTTTTTTCAAGATTTAGTTGGTTATATTAAAAGTCAGTTGAATTTAAAATTCTTGGCTTAGTGGCATGAACCAAACATATTGTACATATTAAATGAGGAATTTTTCTCTCCCAATCATTTCTAAATCACCCATATCACCAAGAAAACATGTTTTAAAAGAACATACTTTGGTATGGGAAAGACCTTAGGTTTCAAATATTATAAGAAGGTTTTTGATATGGTTGAGAGAATGTGGAAAATAGAATCCATAAACAAACTATTTCTCAAAACGTATTACTTTCAAAGTATCAACAAGGAATGTACAAGGGTGTTCAATGAATTAACACTATTTATTTAAATTCCATGATGTATATCTTACTCATAATTTTAACAAATTATTAAATAATGATCTATATTGGATAATTATATTATTTTTCATATATTTTGATGCTTATAGAGTGAAAAAACTGAAAGAATCAACTTGTAGGGTCATTTTAATGGTGGGTGGAGAATTGGGATCCAAAACCTTTTGGAGTCATTTTGAGGTTTTAAATTTGACATTTTTGGGGGTCAAATGATTATTCCTTGTGCCGAAATCTTGACCATTATTCTACACTTAAAGACATATATCCAATGGTGCGAGAAAAAAATCAAATGAAGTTCATTCAAAATTTATGCCTTTAGTAAGTTGACCTATATCATGTTGACCACCATGGTACGAGAGAATGACATTTTAGCCCCATTACTCATGCATAGCATGCTAGCTACATGTGGAATTTTAACAAGACTCTAAAAGGTCTAAAATCACAAACCTCGTTAATGGTTGACGGAGTCAAATATTACACCTAGTTGGCTATCACGCTATGTTAAATACTTCGCCACTAGGAGGAATAAGAGTTCCATTTTGTGTTATTGTATTTTGTTCCATAGTTGAAAATACAACTAGGAGTGTGAAGTTAGAGAGAAAAATGTATGAAGTTAAGTTTTATAGCAACCTTACACGCTAAAAGTCTTAGCTAACTCTAGAGAGATTACCTCTTTCTTTGTGCTCACATATTTTCCATACCAGAAAAGAGAGAGTAGAGCATGTTTACATTTTAGTGTTGTTTTTCTCCCATAAGGATTTCCTAGGGAAAAAGGAGTCTAGAGCATCATTAGTTTTTAGGGTTGCTTGTCTCCCATATAAGGATTTCCTAGGAAAATAATTGTGTTGATTGTCTAGAGATATGTATGTGTGTGTTTCATTATGTTCTCTATTTCTTATGTTGTGTTTCATTATGTTTTATATTTCTTACATTTCTTCCCTCCTATTTTTATTTCCAATCAAGGTTTATAAAATAACATGAGAAGCAACATGAGACTTGGAACAATCATTTTCATTATCTATATGGAAGGCAAGAAGGATTATATCCCCTTAAGCTTAAGCTTATGTAGTTTATCAATTTTTATCATATATTTTTTGGTAAGGGTAAATTTTTTTTATCTATAGTACAAGTCATGAGTTCCCCAATTTTACCTTATGTAAAGCATGATTCTAGGATTACTACAATTTGTACTTGGTTTTTTATTGTGATGATGCCCTGTCTCAATCACTTGGCAATCTCTCTATGGGTAGTTAAATCTTTATAACAATACTTAAGTAATATTTATATATTTGTATTATGTGAAATGTAAAAAACGGTATACTATTTTTCATAAAATTGGGTTGAGTTTATCATATATTTCGATGAAAGTTGATTATATGACACGTTTTCTTTAAAAGGATCTAACAATTTTGTTAAGGTATGAATTTGCAATTTTGTGTGGCTCTCTATCAACCTTCACTTCCTCATTTCTAGAAAAATTCTACTTGCTCATTTGTATACCCACTTTCTATTCAAATGCATGAGTTTTGAACTCTCGATAACTATGTTTTTCCACACAGGAAAATTATGTCACATTTTATACTAAAGTTCTAAATATTTTTTTGAAGTTTGGATTATTGTTATTCTTTTATATATTTTTTTTTGCTAAATTGCGCTATTTCTATTATGAACATAAAATTACAAAACTGCCACGGCTCAGCTGAGGAAGCCTGAGGCCGGGCTCGATTGCTACTATCAGTCTAGATATAGAACTGCCCATAAACGGGAAACCAGTTCGTTTGTAAGTAATCACACCGCCCAATAACTGGGAAACCGGCGAAGAGTTAACTGTTCTGAGCATATGAAAGCTAGAAAGATACAAAAAATACATGCGGCTATATCTGCTATGAGCAGTCATTGAAACACCTGAAACTAGCAAAACTTTTAAAGCAGAGTTCATACTGGAAATTTGTCATGGAGGTGAGTGAGCATTTAATCTGAAGCAGAGTGCTCCTCCACAATTCTGCAGCCATACTGGTTGTCCTGGTCCCCTTCATCAGTCTTGTTCTCTTCGTCTTCTGTCAGGCCTGCGTCCATCTGCAAATTGAAAAGTCCCGAGGAGGAAGGGATGGGGACAGTAGGCGCGCAGGAGGAAGGGATGAAAGGAGCAGGGTTAGGGCCAAGAGGAGGAACAAAGGCAGGAGCTGAAGGAGTCTGCAAGAGACTGGGGTGTGAGGCAGGAGGGAAGGGGAGCTCTTCGCTCAACGTAACAGTTAGGAAAACAGAGAAAGGGTGGTCAAACGCACGGTCGAAGCGCAACTCAGTGTGTTGCGTGGACTGTTTGAGGAACCTACCGCTCGGAGAAGGAGAGGAGGCGACGACGAAACGCTGGGGCGGGAACAAAGGAGGAACAAGGGGCGGAGGGGCAGAACGAGGAGGCGCCATGTCATGGAAGTCAGGGCGAGGACCAGGAGGGTCCGAAGATAAATGAGCAGGACGCCTAGCGGAAGGCTCCAAAGGGCGGTCGACATTGGGGCTGAGGGGAGGGCGCTCGCCCATGGATCTTCCCCGAGAAGCCCCCTTCCTACAAGCCATTCGCTGCCTCAATCTGGGCATGGTGAAAACCTCAGAAGAGTTCGCCCAGCCTCTGGAGGGAGCAGCAGTAATAACAGAAGAATTATCAAACAAAACCGGAAAAACTTGAGAATTAAAATGAATCGGGCAGAAGTTACTGTGGGAGTAATGGAAGCCTGGAGCGATTTCCAAACAGCAATGCAACACACACCGTCGACCTGTATTTGTTCTCTCTCCACCTGTAGCAGAGCCTCCCGGGCAGAGCGAGTTCAAAGGCAACAGAGGACGGTGGCCATCGATGGAGCAATCGGGAGAATTTGATCGTTTATGCGCCATTTGAAGATGAGTGTACTGACCAATGCACAGGAGATGGCGGCGAACTGTTATGAATGCACATCGCAGATGGGCAATAAACATAGCATTTAAGTTGCCATGGGGGGCCATGTGGCCACCCCAAGTGGGTTGCGTTGGGATCATAACCAGGCCTGTTGGCCCCTGCTCGCTTCTAATCTGTCACGCATCGAGATGTGTTTCTCATAATTTAACATTAGATATAAGTTTAAATTGAAAGCTACTTAGATGAAATATAGCTTAGATATGGCATCTGTAAATTATTATCTATTTATTAAACTAAAGGACATAATTATTACACATGTTTAATTGACATTCAAATGCTTCTTTGATTTATCTCCTATAGCTTAATGTAATGCTAGATATATAATTTAAGTTGAAGGCCCATGAGATAAATATGACTTCTATGTGACATTTGTATTGAATCATCTATTTGTTGTGTTATATGAACATAATTGGTACGCATATCTAATTTGCATTACTAATATGTCATGCTTCTTTAATTTATTTTTTATAGATGACTGGAGCGCATCCCTTTTTAATCTATCCCTTTTGAATTTGGATATGTGGGCAATATTCATCCACATATTTTTCTATCATAAAGCAGTGAGTAAAATTGTAAATTCCATTTGTGTCAATGTTAAGGTTAAGCACATGGATTAAAGTTTTATATATTAGATGAGGAGGCTATGTATTACATATGGTCTTGAATGAGCATTTGGACTCTTTAGATATATCTAAAGAGTCCAAATGCTCATTCAAGACCATACGTAATACATAGCCTCGTCATCTAACTTAGCCATGGATTTGCAATACTATATTTGAGTTGGCTAGCTCCATTTCAAGATATTATAATGTTAGATTATTATTTCTATAGATTTTGATTATGGTAGTAAAATGTTACAAAAAACTGGAAACTACAAATAATATTATTCTAGATATATGTAAAAAGGACATGGTAGAGAAGATCAAACAATATTAAACTTTTCATAAATAGTTTAGATAAAAATACATTTTCTAATTTTGATTGTAAATTCCAAGGCTTAAAGCAATAATTTTTCTAATAATTTTTTTTTTAATTAATAAATAAAAAAGAAGCATTTTCAATCAAAATCACATCCAACATATAATAAAAATAATAAAAAAAATTTAAAACTTCATACACTATGACATTACTATGGAAAAGAGCATAAAAATATACAAGTAAAAAATCCTTTTCTATAATAATGGAGAGCTTCAAATATACAAGAAAAAAAATCTTTCAGCTTCCTTGTATCCCAGAGAAAGAGTTGCTCAAACAATCATATTTTAAACAATTAAAACTTGGAGAAAATCATCTGTTTTTGAATTTCAATTATATAAAAAATTAGTCAAATATAAGACAAGAGTTACTCATACTATAAAAGTTTAAATAATATTAACTTTAAAAAAAAAATAAAAAAAAAATGGAAATGAACCAAAAAAAAAAAATTTATAAATTTCATTTACAGTAACTTAAATCCATATTAACACCTCTTGATAAATCTGAAATCAAATTAAATCTATATTAATTAATTTAATAGTTTAAATTCCTATTTGTGGTGTGCCAAATAGAAATATTCAAAGCGAAAGTTACAACTTACAAATATTACTCAAATATATCACAAAAGGAAATAGAATAACAAACATAATGGACAATATGAACCAAAGTATTATACCTTTATTGATATGGATGGATTCTTAATTACAAACATTTGCGTAAAATATGATGAAGCTTTGGGGGAACTTTAATGAAACACTTTGTGGACAATATCAAAAGAGTTAAGAAAGTGGCTGCTAACTAGTCTAAAAAGAAGGCAATAGAAGATAAAAAGGATCTTTTAGAAGTAGAAGAGGTCATTTCTAGGCTTTTTGACAATAATGTAAATGCAATTTTTACTGAAAAAGACTTGCAGTCTTTGAAAATTTTGGAGGGGAGAAAGCAAGCACTATTAGAAAAGGAAATAGTTCAATGAAGACTTCAAAGTAGAGCCATCTAGTTCGCTGAAGGTGATAACAACACTAATTTTTCCAGAAACATGTAAATCATAAAACCTGCAACTAAGCTGCAGATTTGGAAAAATATTACAACCATGAAACAAGACTTTTATAATTTGATTAAGGAGAGGCAGATGTCCAAGTTGTCATGGAGACAATTCAAATCCCTCCATGGTGTCAAGAAAATGGTATAGAAGAGGGTAATGAGCATGTTGAAGCTGAGAGTTATGTGGGGAAGCTAGAGGCAAGCGTCATAGATAGAAAAAAAAGAATAGAAAAGAAGATGATCCATTCCTGCAAAGTAAGCTACCTACTTGCACACTCTTTTTGCAATTTTTGCAAAAGATTCGAATGGCTCAACAAGTGCTCCAAATAACATGGGAGAAGATGGGCTATCCACTATAAAAGTCTTTTCATTCATGAATGTGCAAAAGTGGAGCAACGATAAATGACTGACGTCAAAAATCTGTAAATAAGGGATGAATTGTACATTCAATCAATGTACATACAACATACAAATTATATATGTACATACATAATGAGACACAAACTGTAAAATAGGAAGCACTGTAACGATGAGCATGAGACACAAACGCCAAACTACAACTTGCAAGAAATCTATATATAGATTCCCAGAATATATGAATTATAGATTCCCTGAATAAGTTTTGTTCGAGAAATTATGACAGCGAGTATGCTGAAGGCTATTACCAACAGGACATGGACATGTGTTATTGGGTACCATACTCTGGTAAGATAGATGTCCTGAGAAATAAACAACTCTAAAAAAAAACATAGCAAATATGGTAATGGAAAGAATATTGCATACAAAAAATGTAAAATGTAAATGAAACATTACTTAATTAAAAAAAATTGCACAAAACGAAACAAGGAAAAGAGGAAATCCAGGTTGGTGCATATTTCATTGGACAATCGTTGTAGTATACTAGTGAGCAGGGACTCTCAACAACGACCACTGATTTTAGCATATACTTTGTATGACAACCAAAAATTTAGCTTAGGAGCTTAGATGCTGTGGGGATGTATCTCAGATGGTAGAGCGCTTGCTTAGCATGCGAGAGGTACGGGGATCGATACCCCGCATCTCCAGATAATGTATCTCGAAAGGGGTTTTTGGCAGAAAGTTCACAATCGATCATGTGAGTGATAGTTTAAACTTATTTTTGAGTGGAGGTTCGGAATCCATCCTTGGATAAGTTTGTTTTGTCACCCAGTGTCCTGTTTGATTTTCTATTACTATGAAACACAATCTATGTAGCATTAAAAACAAATTACTATACAAAGCTACTCTGCATTCCTATTCATTGTCTATTATTGTAAAACATAATCTGTGTAACAGTGAAAACAAATTACCAAGCTACTATGCATTCCTTTTCCAATTTAAGGGTTGTGTAACAGTGAAAACAAGTTACTATGCATTCTTTTTTCGAGTTTAAGAGAACTGGAAAATTTGACAAATGAGTCTATTTTGAAATTCCAACACTGTACCTATCATGTTTTATTGTATATTACTGTGAAACACAATCTACTATACATTCTTTTTATTGTCTATTACTATAAAAGACGCTGCAAAAACAAGGAAAAAGGCATTCATTTATTTTCCACAGAACAAGATTTTGACAGCCCAAAGAGCGCGGACATACTCGACAAAGTCGAAGAGCGCAGACGGGAGGAGCACCAGTGCGGCCGGGAGGAGCAACAGCGCGAACAGAGCAGCAGTGACAGGGACAGAAAAAAACGCGCGAACAATGAAACCGGTAAACCAACAAACTTCGCAGGCGATTTATTTATAGAAAATAGTTTGGCCGAACTCTTTTAAAAGTAAAAGTTCGGCCGAACTTTTGTTGCCGGTTTTCCAATCTCCGACAAAAATTTTGTTTGCCCGCGCCGTCAGTGTGCCGTCAATCTAAACGGAATCACGAGTTCGGTCGAACTTTCTAAGAAAGTTCGACCAAACTACTACATAGTTCGATCGAACTTTATAAAATGTTCAGCCGAACTATTGCCGAAAAAAAATTTCGGCCCCCGATTCTCACAGAAGTGTAACCCAGCTTCACGTTTCCGCCCATATATCATGGATCAATTTTAGCAAACTCAAATCAAAGTAGATTGAGACTAATTTAGAATATTAGAAAAAAAAACCCTTGTTCTAGTTCAACCAAATCATAATGTTACATTAACGTGAGAGGTATTGTATGCCAAATTTGAAGAATTGGTAATGTTCATGGAAGAAAATAAAGAAACGGGGCCAAGTGGGTTCAACATATATTTTTTTTAAGCTTTTTGGCACTTCCTTGGTGAAAAAGTTCATGACTTGGTGGAGGAATCTTGTAGTATGTTCACTTTTTTGTAGCCTTGAAAGTCACACTATTCACACTAGCACCCAAGTGTGATAAGGAATAGGATATTGGTAGCTCCAGACCAATAGCCATATGTTATGTGACATATAATATTATTTCAAAAGTCATTGAAAATCGTCTAAATCCACTCATATCACATATAATTTCAATGTATCATACCAGTTATGTAGAGGGAAGAAAAATATGGGAAGGAATAGTAGTAGCCTATGATGTCTTCCACTCATTGAAAGTATAAAAAGAAAATAATGCTAATTAATCTTGACCTTTCTAAGGCCTTCCACAAACTTACTTGATATTATCTCTTCAGTGTTTTCAACTAGAGGGATTAACTGGGTAGGAGCATTGGTTACAACCCAATTCCTTTGAGTAACGCTCAATGGATATCCTTCCTCCACATTCAAGTCTTCATGCATAATTCAAAATGTTGAACCTTTGTTTCCATTATTATTTATTCTTATTGTAGAAGGGTTGGGATGCACCAGAAAGGAAATCGTAGCAGAATGAAAGATAAAGGATTAAGACTCTATGGAAATTATTTCTATACCTCCTTTAGTTTTTTTTAATGATATTAATATAATGGAAATTTCGACATTCAGAAAAGTTAGAGCTCTAAAAAAAATCCTAGAAGAGTTCATGGAAGCCTTAGGTACATCCATTAATGAAGGTGAATCTCAAATCTATTTCTTTAATATTAGCTTAGTATTGTAGGGGAACCTAGCTAGATTGTTGGGTTTTCAGTTTAATTCTCTTTATCCCAAATATTTTCCAGAAGATTTGGTAGAAGATTCCTTAGAAATATTTATTGGAAGGAATTAGTTTATAAAATATAAAAAAAATTGGATTTTTAGACCTTTAGATCTCAAAATTTGTAGATGGATTAGTCTTGCTAAAATTAGCCTTGTGAGCCCTTCGAGTGTATATTCTCTCTACATTGGTGATACCTAAAGGAATAATCAAATCCATTGGGATTATTTACATATCCTTTCTTTGCGGAGGGGTTATGTAGGAAATACAATGGGCCCTTATAGCTTGGAATAAAGTATGTATTCCCAAAATGGTGAGAGGTCTTGGTATTCATGATCCAAAAAAGTTTAAAATAAATTTGTAGGGAAAATTTGTGGTGGAGGTGGATTCCAAGTTGCCAGGAGTTATGGGGGATACTTCAGAGCAAGAAATACATCTCCTGTCAATCATGGAAACAAAAAATGATAGCTCAAAACCTTGTTCAAGGGTGTTCAATATGGAATTTGGAAATAACTAATAAATTCATTGTCAACACTCATGTTGGGAAGTTTGAGAGCGAAAAAATGCCACATTTTGTAGATTGATGGTAGCCATCTCCAAATCTTGGTGACAGGGTGGAATTTCTTGCTATAAAAGAGCTTATGAAATCTAGAGGCATCTTGAGAGTAGCATATTACTATCACTAGATAACTGAGAACACCTCATGGAGAGTGGGAAAATAATGAAATCTAGTCACAAACTCTTGATCAAGCCAAATTGGATATATGAGTGGAAGAAATATGGAATAAATTCAAAAATGAAAGATCCCACTATCCGAGGGATATGGAAAAATATGATGGGGATATAACCATAAGGGTATGTTCACAATGAAAGATGCATATCAACTATCTATAAATGACACCAACCTTCCTCATCAAACAACCTGGAAAAATGTTTGTGGTCATAACTTATGGCCCAAAATTTCCTAGTTTCTTTGGATGTTAGTATATTGATAGAATAAAGTTGCCCACTAAGCATTCAAATTCCCTTCCCTTTGTTTTCTATGTAGATCAAATGTAGAGGACACATAGCACTTGCTCAATACATAACTTTCTTTGAAAATTTATTGTATCGAATCTTTAGCTTATTTATAAATCATATAGGAATAGGAATACCATCATCAAAATGATTGAAGGTTTGAGTTCCTTTATTACAAAGAATCCCATTATAAATCGATCTTTGGGGCACATTCCAAGGCTTTTTCTATGGAACATATGGAAGTGGGGGAACAATCACATATTTAATAACCAATCATTATAAGGGGAGGTAATATAACTAAAATAATTACAGAGTGTCCATGAAGTATTATTACTCCACCTTTGGTCATTATCAAACAAGGAAGTTGAAGGTTTGTATGCCACAATTTTGGATAGTATACTTTGTTTTTGTTTCGTTCTACCAATCATTTTCCTCCAAGAAGCCAATATTCTATTCCTTTGGCCTCCTATAGCCCTTACTCCTCATAGATTCCTTAAACTCAATATTTATGGGACATCTAAAGGCAATCCAAGTTTTTCTAGTCTTAAAGGAATCTTTTGTGGCAACTACGAGAAACGAATGTTTCTATTCACAAATAGTATGGGATATTGCAATAACAATGCAAACAAATTTGAATCTTTAGAAACTAGCGATGTTATGACATCATCCCAAGTCTTCTCAAATATGGTTTTGGAGGGTGATTCTCAATTGGTCATTTTAAGAGTAAAGACATTGATCAATGGAGTTTTGAGAATTGTTTTTCATGGTTGAATACTGCAAGAATATATCACACATATTAACAATTTGATCTATATGATTCCAGTCATTATTCCCTCTCACCTAAGGCGAATAGGCAATAAGATTGTAGACCTTCTTGCAAACAATTATGGCGGGATGGTAGACTGACACATCTCGATCTAGTAAACAAAGATCTAGAAACCCTGTTAGGGCTGGAAGAACATGAAGAACTAGCTAACATTGAGGAACAACTATGCAATGAACGAAATCCTACACCTCTAGCCAATCCATCCTTTCAGGGCACTACTGATGTTTTGACATCCACTTAATTATTTCAGTTAGCTTATAGTTTTTCTAATTCACTTTGAATTTAGCTATGTTGTAGTATAATGTCTAGTGTGTGAATAAAATACATTAATTTTTTCTATTAATTTGGTTTCCAATCTAGCAAACACCCACAAAAGATCTAAAAATTTTGAAATCATATAATCTAATATCAATATAATAAAAAATAAGATAATTTTGAAATTGCAAAACATCAATTTAGGTTACATATCCGACTTTGGAAAATCAGAATACAACAAATATAAGGAAACTGCAAAGACCAATTTTTGCGAAAGTTATGAATATACTAGAAATTACTCCAACCGAAAGCTAATCAGAACTAAAAATAGGCATATACTGCAAATACTAATTTTGAAGTTCCGAAAGTTAATCAAAACTAAAAATAAGAATGTACTGCAAATGACTGCAAATACTAATTTTGAAGTTCCAATAGTTAATCAGAACTAAAAGAATATGCTACAAATGACTGCAAATACTAATTTTGAAGTTCCAAATCTTAATCAGACCCATATAAATATAAATCTTTTTGCAGAGTATGTATATTACATGACAGGCATAGGATCAGACAACGAACCACCCAAAAAGCATTATTTTTCATCGGTATGCTCATCCATTCAAGTAACGTAGCGACGTTAGAAATTAATGCCACCCATGCTCATATCAACTCCATTATCTCCTCCAATTTCATATTTTCTACCATGGAACCCTTCTTTCCGAAAGCAGAAGTTAAGTGTTAGCTATGCTGTAGTATAATGTCTAGTGTGTGAATAAAATACATTAATTTTTGCCATTAATTTGGTTTCCAATCTAGCAAACACCCGCAAAGGATCTAAAAATTTTGAAATCATATAATCTAATATCAATATAATAAAAATAAGATAATTTTGAAATTGCAAAACATCAATTTAGGTTACAGATCCGACTTTGGAAAATCAGAATACAACAAATATAAGGAAACTGCAAAGACCAATTTTGGGAAAGTTATGAATATACTAGAAGTTACTCCAACCGAAAGCTAATCAGAACTAAAAATAGGCATATACTGCAAATACTAATTTTGAAGTTCCGAAAGTTAATCAAAACTAAAAATAAGAATATACTGCAAATTACTGCAAATACTAATTTTGAAGTTCCAATAGTTAATCAGAACTAAAAGAATATGCTACAAATGACTGCAAATACTAATTTTGAAGTTCCAAATGTTAATCAGACCCATATAAATATAAATCTTTTTGCAGAGTATGTATATTACATGACAGGCATAGGATCAGACAACGAACCACCCAAAAAGCATTATTTTTCATCGGTATGCTCATCCATTCAAGTAACGTAGCGACGTTAGAAATTAATGCCACCCATGCTCATATCAACTCCATTATCTCCTCCAATTTCATATTTTCTACCATGGAATCCTTCTTTCCGAAAACAGAATTTAAGTGTTAGCTATGCTGTACTATAATGTCTAGTGTGTGAATAAAATACATTAATTTTGCTATTAATTTGGTTTCCAATCTAGCAAACACCCACAAAAGATCTAAAAATTTTGAAATCATATAATCTAATATCAATATAATAAAAAATAAGATAATTTTGAAATTGCAAAACATCAATTTAGGTTACAGATCGGGCTTTGGAAAATCAGAATACAGCAAATATAATCTGCAAAGACCAATTTTGCGAAAGTTATGAATATACTAGAAATTACTCCAACCGAAAGCTAATCAGAACTAAAAATAGGCATATACTGCAAATACTAATTTTGAAGTTCCGAAAGTTAATCAAAACTAAAAATAAGAATATACTGCAAATTACTGCAAATACTAATTTTGATGTTCCAACAGTTAATCAGAACTAAAAGAATATGCTACAAATGACTGCAAATACTAATTTTGAAGTTCCAAATGTTAATCAGATCCATATAAATATAAATCTTTTTACAGAGTATGTATATTACATGAGAGGCATAGGATCAGACAACGAACCACCCAAAAAGCATTATATTTCATCGGTATGCGCATCCATTCAAGTAAAGTAGCGACGTTAGAAATTAATGCCACCCATGCTCATATCAACTCCATTATCTCCTCCAATTTCATATTTTTTACCATGGAATCCTTCTTTCCGAAAACAGAAGTTAAGTGTTCAAAAACCACAATCTCACATGGAATTGTGATTCCCATGTGGTGATGGAACCCATACTCTTCCCTGGCCTTCTCCAACAGTGCTATGAAGAGAGGATCATTCAAGTAAGCTGTAGGAACTATAAACCGACTGCGTTCACTGCCAACATAAACTGCAAAGTGTCCCCTGGGAATATCTATGGGAAGGATCCCGTTGATAAGCTCATCTTCATTACAAACTCCTCTGCAAATAGGTCTCCTCTTTTTACCATCAGAGCAGGTGTATCCCGCTGTTTTACGCCTCTGAAACAGGCTCGCTATCTTCCTCAAAAACGCTACTTGGGCTATCTTGTTTCCCATTAAAATTCTTCTCAGAATTGCAGCGGAGAAAAAACCTGAGCTTTACTACCTAAGAATGGCAACGGCATATAGAGTACTCTGGGTACTTTGATTTTCTACAAAATTCATAGAAAAATTCAGTTTATGTAGGAAAAGCAATGGCATATGCCGTACATTCTGTGTGCGGAATTCCTGTAACCGAAAGTTATATAGAAACATAAATCCAAAATAAAATATACTGGGAGATAAATTTTGACCATTGGTCCTTGCCCACAACGGATAAGCACATGCTATGAAATTCTGATATTAAAAAATATATATCGCATCGTGCACATTATAAAGTATCAAGCAAGGACGTTTCCGTGATTGCTATAAACAATGTATATTCCCCCAAGTTGCACTTGATTTTTTTTCGATTCGATAAGATGTCGACATGAATGAACCCAATCTTTAGGATCTGATCTTGTTCTTTCGATTTAGACTTTTAGAGATGGAAATCGCCGCCTTGTGTATATTATATGGCTACAATTAGATTTAAAAACCTTTGTTGATCTACTCCATTATACTTTATTGTACATCAAGTTGACAAAGTTCTTTAGTCTGCCTGACTGTCAAATTTTTTTTAATGCTTGCGTAATTCATTTTTTTTCCTTGAAGTCCAATGATTTCATAAAAGTGTGGAAGCCAATTTGCTGCTACACTTTTCATCTGAAAGGGATCTTTTTGGAACTTTTTAGAAATATGGTTGGTTGGATACGAAAATATTTTGTTTTTTCATAGTTCTTTTCTTCATGTTTATCTGCAGATGCGCCAGTTTACAGTCCAAGTTGCACTTTTCAATGATAAGCATTCACTTTTTAAACTCATAATGTGGTTCAATAATTAAAAACTTAAAATGGAGAAGGTACAAGTCTTACGGATAATGATTCACTCTATTAAAATAATCCTATTCTAAGTAGGAATATATCATTTATTGAATATATCATTTTCTCATTGCCACGTATTGCCATAGTGTTCGCACTATTGCATCACTTAATATCTCCGGAAGATTTGAATTCTATTTACGTTTTTAATTCTCTTATTTGGAATGCCATGGAAGTATCAATGTTAAATTAATTTTAAATTTTTTAATTTGAATACCATTACATTAGGTCATGTTAAGGTTGAGATTTTATTACAATATTATAACAATAAGAAGGTTTAGCATTTTAATTATGAGTGTTTTAGTATAGTGTTAAATATTAATTATCAGTGTTTTATTAGTGTTATATTTAGAAAAAATATATTTCTTTATAATTTTAATTATGATTAAAGAAATTTATGTTATTTTTTATATTATTTATTTAACTTACTATAATTGGAATTTGAGAGTGAAGTGAATGAATATTAGTCTATTGTAATAGGAGAGTCCTAAATCAATTTGACTTTAGGTTCGGTATTGATATCATCTCTCTCTTATTATTATTATGAATTTTTAGGATGAATATGTACTTTTTGGTAGACGACATAACTTTGTTTGTATAATGTCTTTATTTTTGAATTTTTAGTTTGTCACAACATTAGCTTGAAATTTTTCAGCACCTAACTTTGATTTTATATATATATATATATATATATATATATATAATTCAACCTTGGGAGGGTGATACCTATCGTGAAGTTTCCATTGTATTTGGTTGAGTGATGGATAAGTAGGTCTGATGTCAAGCATTTGATTTCTATGGCGGTTCATTTATAAATATGGCTAAATGACACATTTCATTAAATGATGGTTCTTCTCGATCTTGTAATCATCCTCCTTGAAAAATAGTTTCATCTTTCAATCACACCATCATTTGGAAGGTTTCTCACCCTATTATTGGCTTGGGATTCTGTTAGTTTGGTTTTGGGTCTATCCAACTATCTAGGATTTTGTTTATGAATTTGAACAAGGACGCGTTGTCTCATGGTTACTTTGTTGCTTAAATGGGATTTTGATGGGGGTTGCTATTATTGTAGGGTTGGGATTCTACTTACTAGTTTGATTCTACTAACTAGTTTGATTTTGGGTTTGTTCTATGGTTGGGATTTTGCTCCATAATTAAGGTTTTTTTTAAGCTAGACATGAGTTGTGTCTTCGGTTTGTTTTCTTTGCTTGCATTTTTCGCTCTCTATGTGTGATTTCGATGGTGACTTTGTTTTCTCTAGAAAAGATGCATTGTATCTATGTAGTCATTATGTCACAATAATATGACCTTAGTGGGACTGCATTGGTTTGCCACTACAATGGGTATTTTTTTCTTCTTTTTTCTTTTTGGTATATAATTTCCTTTATGTGCTTGCTTCTACATGGTGTTTCGATGGGATCACATGGTTATGTTGGCACTCTTTGGTTATGATGGAGGTTGTGTGCTCTCTAGTTCTAGTCGAGGGTCATCTTGTTATACTTTTTGATGAGTGGTTTTTGGCTAGTGTCATGCATAGCTTTGGTGGTCTGGCTCAACATGTTGAGGCACCCATTCCTTCTATAAAACGACATAATAGTGGGACATATAGTATTCATTATGTTGAGTTATTTTTTCATAATTTTCTATATATATAGGATGATTTGTCTAATTAATTATTTATCTTGTTTTCAGTAATTATTTGGATGGTTTTGTGTGCCTCAAATTTTGGCATACATAGGGTGGTGATGGGATAGCATGGGTTGTCTTGAATAATGGTATGGTAGGCACTTAATTTCTCTAGGGATTGGTTTAGCAATGTGTGAAGAGACGTTATGGTGGGAATTATATTTATTTGGGGGTTTATTTAATATTTATGTTGGATGGTGAGTTTCATTAAATGGAAGTTCTTGTTTTCCATATCATCCTCATCCTCCTTTAGTCATAGTTTCATCATTCTATAACTCCATTGTTTTGTAAGTTTTCCACCCTATTCTTAGATTGGGATTTTGTTCTAGGGTTAGGATTCTACTATTTGGTTTGATTTTTGGTCTATGTAATGGTTGGTATTTTTTCACTAGTTTAAAATTTTGGTTTTAGAGCCCCATACGAATCACATCTTAGGCATGTTTATTTATTTTCATGTTTTTATTTCTGTATGGGATTTTGATGCAGCTCACATGTGAATTAAATTTGGATTCTTTCTTTTTCGTTGATTCTAGTTTTTGGTTTAATTTTGGGCCTAATATTTAGTTGAAATTTCTCATTGGTTGCTATTCCTTTCATGATTTGAATGCAGGTTGTTTTTTATATGATTCTTTATTTGTATGTTTAAATTTTTGTATATGACTTTGGTGGGGATCAGAAGGATTATTTATTTGTATGTTTAAATTTTTGTATGTCATTTTGGTGGGGATCAAAAGGATTCTTTATTTGTATGTTTAAATTTTTTTATGTGATTTTGGTGACGATCACAAGGTTTTGTAAGTTTCTTTGATTGTAGTAGAAGTTTTATTTT
Source organism: Pinus albicaulis (assembly GCA_034641835.2). Taxonomy (NCBI): domain Eukaryota; kingdom Viridiplantae; phylum Streptophyta; class Pinopsida; order Pinales; family Pinaceae; genus Pinus; species Pinus albicaulis. The sequence goes on along the minus strand of JAXQQM020089296.1, from coordinate 13,978 downwards.
TCTAAAAGATACATTTTATACATCCATTGGTTGTGCCATAAAAATATATTCCTAGGAGGGTCATAAAGGCATGTGTATATATAATGACTAGACTCTTCTTTCTGACATGTAATTTTCCTTAGGTGCTTGGATTTTTGGATGGGATTTTGGTTGGGATCATGAGGTTATTCCAACATTATTTCACTGTAGTGGAAGTTTTGTGTTCATTGGTTGTGGTGTCCAGTCATTTCTTGCTTCCTTATAAAGCATGGTTACTAGATTATGTATTGCATATTTTTTTCATTTGGCTCTACTATGATGGCCATATGGGAAAGAAAATTCTTGGTTTCGTAAGTGTTTCTATATACAATTAATTTTATTTTTCAACATGTTTTTGGCATTAAATATATCTTTAAATTGATCTAATAGTATAATACATAGTCTTTGCATTTGTTTTATGGTGTAGTTCCTTGACTTTTTAGGGGTATATCATTTTATTTAGATTTAGAATTAAGGTGTTTTACATTTTTTTATTAATTGATATTGTTGTTTTAAGTGTTAAAGGGAGAAATATTGTAAAATATAAATTTAGAATAAGATATATGTGGTTACATTATAATAGACACTATGATAAATAAGAATTATAGGGATGCTTTATTTATCATTGCTTGTTGTGATAACGATGAGTGGCTTAATGTTTGACATGGATATGGTGTCAGTGAACTAGTGTGAATTTTAGTAAATGATTGTATTCCAAGGTTTAAATTTCTACATAGATTGGTTGAAAACTATGTTTATAGATGATATATAAAGCATATTATTTATGTAAGTTTCCAATCCATTAGTTGTGATTCATGAAATGGTGGTTATTTTTCTCTATCTTGTTATCATTATACTTCATTGACAATTTTTCCTTTTAAGGAACCATCTTGGATACCTGCATGGAAATTTTGTAGGGGTTTCGAGTGTTATGGCATTGGGATTCTGATTACTAGTTTATTATGGTAATTCGATTGATTTTGGGCTTGTTCCATGTTTGGTGTTTTATTCCTTGCTTAAAATAATTTTTGGAGTTGGATTAGGGCTAGGTCGTGGATATATTTCATTATTTTTGATATTAAATCCCTATGTGGGATTTCGATGAGTATTGAAACATTTGTTAAGGGTTTGTGGTTGTGGTAGAATTTTTGTATTCTTACAAAGATATATCATGGTTGTAAATTGGTTTGCCATAAAAATATGTTCTTGGTCAGGCTGTATTGGTCTGGTTCTTATTTTTCAATTTGGGATTTTGACATGGTCATTAGGTTATGTTGGTAGTATCTAGTTTTGAAGAAGGTTTTTTTCTCTATAGTTGTGGTGGGTGATATTTATTGGTGTTTGTTTGGAGAGCCATTGCTTGCAAGTGCTATGCATAATGCACGTTTTATGGATCACAATTTGAAGGAATCCTATAGCCCCATTAAGTTTCTATTCTATGGTAGCCAAATGAGAAATAATTTTCTTCTTGTTATTATAGAGGTGATGCGTTTTGGCTAGTGCTTATAAATAAAGTTAATTGTTTTTTACATGTCAAAGTGAGGCTACTGATCTATTTTGATATGGATCAATACTTTGAACATTTTTTACACCTATTCAAAAAAAATATACAAGATGATTGCTAAATTAAATATCGTTATAATCTGATATAATTTCTTGTCAAGATCCTTCTCATATCCACAGAATACTCATAAAATTATTCAGTAACTAAAAAGCTCAATTGCTGCACAATAATACTATCAATATATTCCATTATAATCATAAACTTCACATGAGGAGCTAGAGACATATGTATAAGTATGAACTAAAACATATCATTCATGATATGCATAAAGACAAATAAAAAGTATACCAAGATAACTACCATAACCCTAGGCTAGAATTTCATAAATTTGACCACATGGAGGCGAGATAGAAAATAGTTCTTTGAGTTAAAAATAAGTTTATAAAAGAAATTTTATTTTCTTATAGTATATGTTTAATAAAAAAAGGGACATTTTTTTCATAAATGAAATGCTTAGTTTATAGTTATTCAAAACAAGTGGATACATTCTTGAAAATAGGTTAGATAATTGATTTGGTAAATTAATATTGTTCTAATCGTTCATGGTTTAAATGTCATGAATGAATGTAAACCTTCAAACAATATATAGGCAATTCCTTTAAATCTACAAATAGTTTTCCCAACAATTTATAGGAAATACCTACTCCTTAAAAAAATTAAATCTATAAATAATTTTCTTAACAATATATACTCAATAGCTTCTCTAAAAAAAATTGAAATCTATAAATGTTTTATTCTTAAAATTTGAAATATATAATAAATATTGAACCACATGTCATTTTTCTCAAAACTCTAGAGCTACATAATGTAGGTTTTAACATTGTACATAAATTACTTGCAAACGAATTCTTAAAACATAAAATAGAAAATGGCGAGAGCATAAAACAAAAAACAAATATACACAAGGTTTTTTCCTTTCAATCTTAAAATACATATATATACATGCTGAATCATTCATAAACCCCAATCCATTAACCCAGGATTAGAAAATAACCATAGTTCCCAATATAAAATATACAATATACCATGGGTAGAAAATCATCATGCCCAAAACCATGTGTAAAACCCATGTAAAAAACCATAGATAGGTCTGCCCACCTAATACAAGGTCCATTAATTTTTTCCCAAGGTGCTACCCCAAACCCCGTGTAGGGGGGGCTACCTCCCCCCTACAAACCCTCCGATAGGGGAGGCTACCACCTCCCATGTGACCCCCCTTGTTGCACCTGATGTGACGAGCAAGGGAGCCTATTTCCCCCCTATGACCCCCCCCTCCTTCCCCGCATGTGCAACTATTCATGGAAAGCAAATAACACACACCCAATATTCTGCCACTTGTTGTTTTATTTTCCACATATGGGGTCACATGAGACATTAGTCATTGGTCCATCCATGAAATTCTCATTATTTCTCTACACCAAGAAATTTTTTTAAGGCTCATATACTTTGTCAATGCATATGAAATATTCTTCAAAGTTCCTTTGTTAGTATGAATCCTTTGTTGAAGTGTACGAAAAAGGACCACTTTAGCTACGCATAACTAATAGCCCTAACAACAAAAGTGGCTGCCAATATCTTCAGATCTGCGATTAGTTAGACAAGAAAATAGCTGCAAAACACCAGATCTATGTATGGAAAGACATTAAGCAATAAAAATAAGGGTTTGCTCCATATACCAATAGACAAGACAAGAACAATTTTTGAAAGAATTTTTGTATTAAATGGGGCACCTGTGAGGAAAACCAGAAGGAGTATCCAATTCCCCTCAGTGGGATGGGTTCTTGGAAGTCCTCAGCACTTCAGATCTAAGATTCTTCTCTCTAGTTGATGTAGAAAGCCCAATGCAAAGAGTAGAGCTCAAAGGGAGCAAAATGGCAGAAAATGGTGACCAAGTGTATAGATCCAGAGTGATCTAATAGGCAACAAAAGGTGAAGAATGGTAGGGAAAACCCTCCTATTTATAACAAAATATTGGGTCATTCTAGATCTTGGTGCATGGGTTAACTAGATCTAGATCCACTTTTTATGGAATATTTTATTATATTTGTTGGAGGGAAAAGGTATTTGACTTAGGTCAAATCCCTTAATTTGTCAAAAATAAATAAATAAATGATTTATTTATCTTTTTAAGGAAGCGGTTAGAAGATAATCAAATAAATAATAATTTATTTAATTATTTAAGGAAGTGGTTGAAAGATAATTAAATAAATAGTGATTTATTTAATTATTTGTGGGTGATTTGGTCATATTTAACAAGGAATATTATCTAAATAAGGTTTAAATAATTATTCCTAGAAAATAATATGATAAATAAAGGTTTATCTAATTAATTTCTTTGATTTTGGGTTAAACATGACTGGGAATAATAATTAAATTATGGTTTAATTAATTATTCCATGAGGAAAATCAAACAAATATGGGTTTTTTTAATATTTCCTTTTGGGGTTTCCTGTTTTAACATAGTGAAAGCGGTTTTACTTAGGGTAAAATTGGTCTTACATGGTGTACTTGGGTCCATCTAATGATAATAGGTTAGATGACCAAAAAATGGTGTAACAGATTGCCCCCCAGCGTGCGAGTGTGAGGAGCAAATCGTATGACCGAAGTACGTTGTAAGAACTCAATCACCAGACAACAAAAGGGAAGTCAGAGAGAGAAATGCAAGGTAGATAGTGTGCTGAAGAACTAGACCCTGAGGAGACGAGACTCGCAGGTGCAAAAAGTCTCTTTTTATGAGAGGGTACCTGTGCTGAAGGCGGCGGGGGAGGCATACCTATGCCCGCCGAGACAAAGTACAAAAGAATAGTGTGTCTAGTAAACAAGGGACCGAACCATAAAGTACAGCTGGCATAATCATGAGCCGGATAAAAATACAATGAAGAATCCCATATACATGCTGTGCCTGGGATAACAGCCAGGACTTGTACAATAATATCTGAGTACATGAGATACAAATACAACCCAAATGCCCCCGCAAAATGAAGGGCTCATAAAAATCGGCGATACATGCAAATCGAAGAGGCGTTTGCAAGTGGCTAAGGCCAACATCATCAAAAGCTGGAGCGGCATCAAAGGCTGCAATGAAGAGGTCATCCGGGCATGTGGGGGGCTACCTGCGGGGCCACCCCCTCATGAGGGCTGAGACATCTCACACACGCCCGGGAATCATCAAGAGCTGCTGCTGGGTCACTGGACTGTCCAGTATACGAATCTCGATCATGCTGAAGGAGCTGGAGAAACAATCAAGCTAAAGGGAAAGGAGATATCCCTTTGCCTGATCCGAGGCACCGAACAAGAATGGAAGCTGGAACCAAGGTACACCACCCTCTAGACCTGGCTTCTAGAATAAATGAGCTGATGTCGACAGAAGGAGGTCCGCCATAGTTGAGGCAATGAGAGACCCTCAACTAAGGCGCGAGAGAAAAGAGTAGAGTGACGGACAGACTGACACTAATGATGATAGTGAAGTGGAAAGGACTGAGTAGCTAATGGACGACTTCCCTGGCTAGAGCATAAAGGGCATGAATGACATGGCAGTGACTGACACAACATCATCGGGGATGGGGGACAGTGGAACTGAAGGTCATAATGTGCGACACAAGAGAGAGACCAATCAATGACGGATGGAGGGCTATAGTGGGGTACAAAGGGACTCGGGATAGACTCCATGGAGGAAATGATGACTCAACTTGGATGCTCTAAACAAAGGCGACTCGATGGTGCTGCCACACAGTAAAGGCCCCAATGGAGGACCGTGGAAACATGAGTACATGATGGGAACTCATGATGAAAAACAGCACGAACGAAGACAAGTAAGGAGGCAAAATGGTGCCCCAAGTACAAGTGTCGTAAGTGAAGAAATGTGATTTTAAGGAGAGGTGAAGTGACCCTTCTTCGACAAAATGTGTCAGTGCGTGTCAGATCATACAAAACCTGGTGTGTAACATTTGAAGTTCGGTGAAGCTTTCCAATGAATTAAGGACGGACCGTCAAGCGAGGGCTACGGTGTGAGTCGTCGTCGAAAGAAGAAACAGGGGTTCTCTTTTAATAAGGCAGTTTTCCCTCCAAAATTACTCATTTGCTATTGTTGCTATGGTGAATGTATAGAGGAGAGAAGGCCCTAAATCTTGCGGCGAACGTAGCGGACAAACCGACCGTTGGAATCGAGATCCGTCAGTTGCGGTAAGAGGCCTAACCTTTCTCTTGCATTTTGATGGATTACGTTTTCAGTTTAGGGCCCAGAATCCCAGAAACAGCCCCTCCTTCATCTCTACGGCTGGGTCGCACTTTTTGGGGCAAAAAGTGCCACCTAGGACGCAGGTATCAGGGAAAAAAGTGCGACCTAGTCCAGAAAAGAGCAGAAAACTGCGACCTGGGAGATGAGGGGGGTTTGGTGCTGTTTGTAATTTTGAAGTTGGGTTTTGGTGTTTAGTTGCCATTTTTCCCGATACGTACGACAAAATGATGTGTTTGTGCGGTATGGCGGACACGGGTCAGGCGGGAGAGAGAGATGCGAGACCACTACGGCAGAGATCCAGGCGGATCAGGGCGTCCGTCGTGTATTGGCCAGATTTGGGGTTCTCGAGTTTGTGGAGAACCCGTTGATGAGAGCAGGGGAACCATTACTGGCCCGGATTATCAGTTACTGGGATCCAGATCAGGAGATCTTTGTAGTGCAGGGGCACAGGATCGAACTGACGGTCCAAGATGTGTACTTCCTGACCGGCCTCCCACCATTGGGGATGGTGGGAAACACACAGCTAGTGTTGCCGCGAGGGCGGCATATCATGGAGTTCGTGGAGCGTCATTGTCGACCGGGTCTCCAAGTCAAGGGGACTCGAATACCGATCGGGGATCTAGAGAGGCTAGAAACCTGTGCAGTGGCCGCAGTTGTTCTGCATATCCTGGGCAACCATGCGCTCCATCACATCACTGGGGGGCAGATGATGATAGTGGAAAGTGTGCTGGGTGGGACCTACTATGGGTGGGCCCAAATGATGTTGGTGTCGCTAAAGCGACAATTGTCACTATACAGGCGGCAGGTGAACCATGATTGCTCATATGGGACTTTGTTGTGCGCCTTCTTCTTTGAGAAGATCCCGACCTTGAGGCCTCGTGTACAGCTTCCAGATGGGGGCCCGAGAGAGCCCAGGATGCGCCGTTGGGGACTGCTACTGTGCAGAGGAGGAGGAGGGGCGGTCGGGCGAGTGTTTCGACCTGAATTTTTTGCCCATTGGGATCAGATGCCATTGTACATAGACAACTATCCCTATAGTGGGATGAGCTACTGTGGAGATCCGGACCTGCCACTTCCGCTTGGTCGAGTCTGGGGGCCCGATGGTAAGTGACAGATTGCTATTCTTGTGTGGGCATGTTAAATTTTTTGAATAGTAATTGATGGTACTGATTCATGTACTTTTGGTATGCAGATATAGCACCGGTAAAACCGGCCGGATATATGGGACGACCGGCAGCGTCTGGAGCTACAGGTCCAAGTGGGTCGAGAGCGGCGCAGAATGAGGATGCAGCCGCCCTGCTGGAGGACATCCGCCGTAGATGCGAAAGGTTGTTGACCGGAGTATCAGAGCGCAGGTGGCAAGACTTAGACGACCAGTTCATAGAGCCATGTGTTGGTCTACCCTCGGAGTGGCAAGGGGTCATGCGGTGCATGGCGATGGCCGGTCAGGCTATGCGCGATCTACATGCTGCAGGGGCAGAGCCATTGGCCCGGGAGCCTCCAGATAGTGATTAGGGGTGGGGCATGTGGTGCCCCCTATGATGTATGTAGGGGCAAGTGGTGCCTCCAGTTTTGAGTTTTTTGTAACATGCTGTGGGCATGTCGTATGTATCAGAGTAGATGGACTCTAAACACATGTTTTTTGCGACACATATTATGGATATGCATCATTTTTTGATGGTTGTTAATGTTATTGTCTTGTATGGAATGTGTGTGATAAATGCCAATCTAGAACATGGTTTGCAATACTATCCACATAGTGATTCTGTTCTCGAGGTACAGGGTTGAAAGTTATGGTTTCAAATGCACGTATCAAGATTTTCACTCGTAAATAGCGTCTAAACAGCACAGGGTTATGCACACGATAAACACCATTTAGTTGCATTACAAGAAGCAGGGAATCCAAACGAACGTGCAGATGGAGGATGCGATGAAAGAGGGCATCAACTAACAGACCACGCACTGCATCATATTCGGCCTGATTGTTGGTGGCAGAACCAATGCATACCCCGTTAGAAAGAACAAGGGCATGCAAGGGGGTGAAGATGGCCCAACCTACCGAGGCTAGATTCCTGGAGTAACGACTTGCACCGTCGGCGTAGCCGATAAAGGGTGTGGACGGGGGGTCCTGCGGAATGGTGTGACAAGACAACAAATGAGGGGAGGAGAGGCAATGAGGGCAGCGTGAGTGTACAGAAGTCATCGGGCGGCAACCGCAGGAGGGAGTGCAAGGGGCAGGATGACCATGACTCATACAGGGTGGTATATGAGGGCTATCGGAAGCATGGTGAGGACTCGGGCTGCGGAGGTCAACAGAGACACGGGTGGAGTGATCTCATGTATGAGGAGGAAAAGGGTGGTCAAGGGACACAACAGGGGAGGATGCAGATGGGCTAGGCTCCGAGTGTCTCGCCGAGGAGGATAGGTAAAGAATGGTTACAGTAGACTCCGTCATCTGAACATCAGGGGGGGGAATGTCGATGGGGGCGGGGGGATCCTCAGGCTGACCTGAAGCGTACTGCGCGAGGATAGGAGAGGCGGATTGATTTTGTTCAACCTCATACTCTCGGATTACCTCTAAAGAGGCACGGTAGTGCGTCAGGTGAGGACAATGGTGGGAGTAATGGCCATGAACGCCGCACAAAGCACAAGGCTTGTTGGTGTGGAGAGTCTTGGGGTTCTTGGTTACGGACGGAGAAGGAATGGGGGCTTCAGGGACCGTAGACTCGGGGAATGCAACTTTAACCATGGGCTGAATACGGGACAATTCGGGACAAGCATGGGTGGCATGACCGGTGACATCACATAAAGCGCAAGGCTTCGCAGGCGGCGAAGGGGCCAGGTCAGTTGTGGTAGTCTTGTCTTTGGGTGCCCCCTTGCGGGCTTTTCCTTTCTTCCCGGGTGCCGTCACGACAGAAGAAGGGTCCTGTGGAGGTGCTAGGGGCACAGAGGCAACGGAGGAAGCTAGGGGGACCGGCTGAACTGGTGTCAAAGCCATATAGGGCTTGGGATGACCAGGAGGGGTGGCGGCTGGGGGATCAAGGTACCAGACTGGTATGCCCAAGGTCAATTTAGGGAGAGAGAGGGTGGCCATGACGGGGACAGAATATACTCCGGGAGGGGGAGCTAGGAAAGGGATCTGCCCAGCAGGGTAATGACCAGGAGGAACCGATCCGGGAGGATAAAGGGGTTCGGGGATACCAGCTGTAGGGGTAGGGCCAGAAGGAGGAGATCCAGCTGGCGGAGATGAATGGCTAGGAGCAGGTTGCGGAGGGCGAGGAGGAGGTTGCTGACTAGCCGAGGCAGGCCGCTTACGGGCAGCCTGGGACGATTGCATCATGCAAACATTCGATGAGCTGGGATCGGTGACAGGAGGGGGGGGAAGGTTAGGGAAAGTTCCAAGCAGGGAGGAATCTTTGTAAATTCCGGGGGAGACACTGGTCAAGGAATCAACGGTTTGCTTGTTGGCTATAGAAGAGATGGTCGTCTCAGGGGAGGTCTGAGATTTTGGCTCATGATATGTCAACTGGTCAATGGTGACTATCTTTCCATTATGGGGGAAAGACATCTTGCGAAAGACCGCGGATGGGACAACAAACATAGCATAGGTGTAGCTTCGCCCCAATAGAATGTTGTAATCTAGCGGGGCGTCAATGACTTCGACGTCAACGCAAACAGTCTTACCGGCGAGGGTGATAGGACAATTACGAAACAGGCCAATGGGTTGGGAGGCATGACCGTCTCACGCTCGAAGGGTGATCGTGGAAGGGGCCAGTTCAGGGGATCCGAGTTGCTTCCAAACTGAAGCGGACATCACGTAGGTGGATGCCCCCTCATCAATGATACACCGGGACATGTTGGCGTTCCGGATTTTGACTGGGATTTGGAAGGCGACGGAAGGAGGGAGAGGAGGATGGTCCGATTGAGTGGCGTTGAAAATAATCATTTGGTCATCGGCAGGATCTACAGCGCCCACGGCAGATAGTAGAGCCTTCTTTTGGGAAGGGCACAACTGGAGGAGCTCCAGTGTGGAAATGGCGGCAGGAGATTGCACCAAATCATCTACTATGCTATACGAATGGGCAGCTCGACTGGGAGCAGCGTTTCGACGTAGTGGGCCCTTAGGTATCTTGGTATGAACCTCAAATTTTGGTTGAGGGATATGTAAGGGTCCACTGGGTGACGAAAGAGGCTCTGGAGAACCTGAAGAAGGAGGCTCGGGAGCAGACTGAGCAGGAGGCTTGGAGTACTGGCGAGACCGAGTTTGAAGGTGAAGATCGACGGACGGGTTAGGATCGGAGTGCATCATAAGGATTTGGTAATCAGAGGAACCAGAAAGGGAAGGGGGGGTGGCTACCTGGCTGTCGGGCGGTTGGGTAGCCACGAATCCTTGCTGAGGGAAAGGATCAGTAAACACAGTTGGCTGGGTAGTGGCCACATTAGGAGGAGCATGAGGGGAGGCGTGTTGTCCGCGCAATGTGGCTTAAGACTCCCACAGCTGCCGCATCTGGGGTAATAGGGGACAATCGTGGGTGTAATGACCATAAACACCGCAACACGAACAAGGCTTACTTGTGCGAAGCGGCCTGTCCGGCTTGGGCTGAGTGCCCGGTTGCTGGTTGGAAATGCTAGGGTCCACACCAGGATTGGGTCCACGGGTACCAGGGGCAAATTGGTTTGGATTGTCTCTCCGCCTTATTTGAGAAGAAGGGGAATTGGTCGCGCCTTGCTGTGCAAATACTTGCCCGGGAGGGGGCTGTAGGTGCTGGTGCTGGGGTTGAGGAGGCAAGGGAGGAGGAAGCGTATATGCTGGAGGAGCTGGCGCACCAGGCTGCGGATAAGGGTAATGGGTAGGTTGGGCAACATTGAGGTAAGCAGGAGGTTGGGCAAAAGGAGGAGGCATGCCGTATCCTGGATACATGCTACCGGGAGGGGGGAGAGTGCTGGAGGAGATGGCCCCTCCCTGAGGGAGACCATAGCCCATAGGAGGTTGAGCGTATGGATGGGAAAGGGCTCCAACGATACCGTCGGCGGAATGAGATGCCCCCGGGGCGTTAGCGCCACCAGGCCTGGGGAGGTCAGGAAGAACGGTATAAACATAACCGGATTGAGCGTAGATCAAGTCATATTTCAAGGCTATTTGGAGGGCGGCTTCTTCAGTTTGAGGAAAGTGAGAGGCGACATCTTTGCCGATGGGAGCGGGAAGGGTGCGAAGGAACCAGTCCATGTAAACCCGATCTTCGAAGGGAGGGGCTCGACATAAGCTCTGTCTTCTTCGCCATTCCTGAACATGGGCGGAAAGGCATGTTGAAGAGGATTGCTTGAAGGAAGTCAAGAGCTCCGTGCCAGTATCGTATCGGAGAGGGAGCTGGAAGTACGACAAAAAGGCTTGGGCAAGAGTCTCAAAGGTGGTATGGGTAGAGGTGGCTTGTTCGACATACCATTTAGAAGCTTCGCCGGTGAGCGTGCGTTGGAACAAACGGAGACGGATGGAGTCATCGGTAATGGAATTGGAGGAACACCACATGTGGAAAGATCGGACATGATTAGTTGGATCTTCGCCATTAAGGCCCTCAAACTTAGGGATGTCGGAGGGGAGCTTGGTTGGCATAGCAGGCCAATTAGCATTGTGGTGAATGGGGTCATTGATCAACTGATGGAAATCAGGGAGGCTGAGGCCTGCAATGTACGACAGCACAGGGGTGGCCGGGGTAGTTCCTGTGGCGGTTCCACTAGTAGTAGGGTCGGCATTAGGGCCAGGAGAACTGCTAGCATTAGGCCCTGGACTAGACATAGTGAAGGTGACAGGGGGAGAACCAGGAGGAGAAGGAGAACCCGATGAATCAGGAGAGGAGTCGGAGTGCGGACTCGAAGGTGGACTGGCTCGACGACGGCGGTGCGGAGCAGGTCGATCAACTGGAAACTGAGGGTGAAGGCCAAGAAGTCTCCGGGAAAGGCGCCTTGGGGGCGCAATGATGACAGGAAGAAGGAAACCGACACGGGCAAAAAGGGACAGAATCAAGTGAGGTCAAGGGAAAACAAGGTGCAGTGACGATTGATTTTAGAGTCTTTGCCAGGCGGTGTTAACCAGGCGCTTCTTCACTTAGGGTCAGTGTGTGGTGTGCATTAATTTTAATTTTTAAACCCTTTTCGTTTTGAGAGCAAGAAAAAGTGTGCTGCGTAACTGAAAAGAAATCTGCGTAGAACAATATAGATTGCTGAAAGGACAGAACATTTAACAGCTAACTATGCATCAATCTAACCCAAAAAGGCGGGTCTCTCAAAACTACTCTAAAAGAGGGCAAAAATCTACTCAAAAAACACATAAAAATAGGTCAATAGATCTAGGGTCAAAAGGGACAGGGATCTAGAGAATAAAGCTACTGAAAAGAGGTGCAGATCACAGCCAAGAGACAGAGGCAAGGTGGCTGGAAAAAGGAAGGAAATCAGCAAAAACGGAGGGGGCAAGGGGGAGGCCCAGAAAGTAGGTCCAAACAAAACGACAGGAGGTGATTTGAAAGGAAGAAAGGCTGATTTCAAAGGATCTGAAAGGGAGGTAACAGATCTAGAAAAAAGGAGGCTGAAGCTCTGAAAAACAGACGGCTGAAACAACTTAAAACTCTTCCACACAAAGTGGCGGGTACTAAAGCCCTGGGGGGCTAGGTTCCCCCTTAGATGAGTAAAAACAGATCAGAACTTGGTCAAAACGATCTGAGACAGAGGCTGGAGGACCCTCGCAGAAGCTGCAGCAAAACCCAGAAAAATTGTAGGAAAATTGTTGAAAAAATGGCAGGTCACAGTTTCTGACCTGATTTCGGTGCAGGTCACAGGAAACAGGCTGAAAAGTGCGACCTGGAGGTCCAGGTCGCAGGTTTAGGGCCAAAAAGTGCGACCCCACGTTGCGGTTGTCTCGGCGAATTTTGAGAAAAGTTGCGAGTCTCGGATTCTCGGAAGTTGTGCTTACTGCCTTGATAGCTTTAGGCCCGAAAACACACGGAAGTTAGAAATTTTAATGTTTTAGGGTTTTATGTGAGAAAAAATACATAAAAATAGGAAAAATGAACAGCTGAAAAGAAACCCTAGGGTCTGAAGTAGCTGGATATGCAGGAATATGAAAAACGACAGCGGTCGTAATTTAAAACCCGTGTGGAGTCGCCATTTGTTAGTATGAATCCTTTTTCGAAGTGTACGAAAAAGGACCACTTTAGCTACGCATAACTAATAGCCTTAACAACAAAAGTGGCTGCCAATATCTTCAGATCTGCGGTTAGTTAGACAAGAAAAGAGCTGCAAAACACCGGATCTATGCATGGAAAGACATTAAGCAGTAAAAATAAGGGTTTGCTCCATATACCAATAGACAAGACAAGAACAATTTTTGAAAGAATTTTTGTATTAATGGGGCACCTGGGAGGAAAACCAGAAGGCGTATCCAATTCCCCTCAGTGGGATGGGTTCTTGGAAGTCCTCAGCACTTCAGATCTAAGATTTCTCTCTCTAGTTGATGTAGAAAACCCAATGCAAAGAGTAGAGCTCAATGGGAGAAAATGATGGAGATGTGTGACCAAGTGTATAGATCCAGAGTGATCTAATAGGCAACAAAAGGTGAAGAATGGTAGGAAAAACCCTCCTATTTATAACAAAATATTGGGTCATTCTAGATCTTGGTGCATGGGTTAACCAGATCTAGATCCACTTTTATGGAATATTTTATTATATTTGTTGGAGGGAAAAGGTATTTGACTTGGGTCAAATCCCTTAATTTGTCAAAAATAAATAAATAAATGATTTATTTATCTTTTTAAGGAAGCGGTTAGAAGATAATCAAATAAATAATGATCTATTTAATTATTTAAGGAGGTGGTTGAAAGATAATTAAATAAATAGTGATTTATTTAATTATTTGTGGGTGATTTGGTCATATTTAACAAGGAATATCATCTAAATAAGGTTTAAATGATTATTCCTAGAAAATAATAAGATAAATAAAGGTTTATCTAATTAATTTCTTTGATTTTGGGTTAAACATGACTGGGGATAATAATTAAATTATGGTTTAATTAATTATTCCATGAGGAAAATCAAACAAATATGGGTTTGTTTAATATTTCCTTTTGGGGTTTCCTGTTTTAACATAGTGAAAGCAGTTTTACTTAGGG
>JAXQQM020075911.1:0-13133 GCA_034641835.2 Pinus albicaulis | reverse complement strand
ATATGCTACATGGCCTATATATATATTACTTCCTCCTATTGGTCTCATAGTGACTCCTATTGGTATCATAGAGAGCTAGTGATATTAGTATAGTTAGAATCCTTGTTCTCTTTTTCATAGTAGTTTTAAGCATAGTAAGATTAGTTGCATTAGGAATCTAGTGATCAATGTGAATGAGTAATAGGGATTCTTGCTACGTTAGTCATAGTTCCATTAGGAATAGTGCTAGTACCCTGACAAGATCGAAATAACATTCCCCTATGTTTATATTTTATTAATATTACTAGTCTTAAACATTTCTCCTCCTTAATGTTTAATTTTTTTTTAAACTTATTAATATTACTAGTCTTAAACATATCATCTCCTTAATATTTTTTTTTTTTTAACTTATTTTTCATGTACACAAATTTTTCATTGTCAGATAGTCATGGTGGGATGTGCGTAGGTTGGTAATTTTCATTTTCCCAGGGTTTTCAGAGCTTAGGACTTTTCATTGTTAGATAGTCATGGCGGGATGTGTGCAGGTAGGAAATTTTCATTGTCTCAAGGTTTTTGGAGCTTATTAGGTTAGGAATTTTCATTGTCAAGGGTTTGCATAGGAGAACTACAGGGAGAACTTGGTAACGATAGATTGACCGACCCTGAATTTCCCAAGAATTTCCCAACCCTCCGAATGACACAAAGGGCATGATGTAGGTAAGCTTTGCATTTTCCTTATAGTTTATATGTCTAATCTATTGTTGCATTCATTTTTTTTTCTTTTTTAAGAGGGCTTTGCTCAGGATTACCCTCTAAAAACATTTTTAGGGTTTTACTATGTCTTCCATATCAAAATTCTTTGATTTAAGCAGTAATAGGGTTCTTCTCAAAACTTTTTGAGGGTTTTACTATATATTCCATTTCAAAATTCTTTGATTTAAGCAACAACAAGGTTCTTCTGTTGAGTTTTCATTGAAAAAATTCCTAGGTTTCAATGGGGTAATTTTCTTTAAGTCGGAACCTATTGAAGTATATTAATATTCGACAGTTTTCTTGATGTTTGCAAAATTTGCATTTAAGAACAATGTTTTGTTTGGCACATTTTGTCGATATATTCTCTGAATAATTCTTTGTGGAGATGACAACCGGTTTTGGGTTTTTTCATATGAACATTTAGGAAGCATCTGCATCCAAATATTCGATCCTAGCTCCGTTGGTATGGAGGATTTATTGGTTACATTTTATTTACAAGCAGGGGGGGAGAGTTTTATTCACACATTCATTTCTTGGTTGGGTTATTCATGTATGGGTATATTGAGTCTTCCCACACTCGTCAGCACTATAAACAATTTGTAACATGAATTAGCCCCTCAATGCCATCAATATTACTGATGTTTCCTGCACATTCGCCATAGTCAAGGAATCCCATGTTTCCCTTGTACCACTCTATGTTGCCTCGATTAACAACACTAACGATCACCACAAGTGAAGTTACAATAAAAGAAACCAACAACTGTCTCTTCCATATACACGAGGAATCCCTACATGAAATAAAAATCTCAGTATAAACACGGAGAAATTATGGAGTGTGTGAGTGCTTTATGGGCCCTCCAAAGAATCTACGTTGTTCAATTTCCAGCTGTTCCTACTAATGGTGGGGTTTTTATAAGTGATATTTTTGTAATGGGATTTCTATGATCTCTTACTTAGGCCATAGAAAAGAGATGACATCCAATTGCAATGAAAAATCTACTTCTATTGCATTTTTCCTAAAAATTTTAAGATCATCCCAAAGTAAGAGAGCTAATTATGATAGGAATTTCTTTTGACAAGTCATTGAAGTTTAAACAAATTGAGGACCCATTAAAAACTCAGGAACACCTGGTTTTCAAATGAAACAAAGTGTCAACATCCTAATGTGATCCCTTATTCCTATTATGTAAATATTGATTATAGAAGCATGGTCACTCCACAGTCCAACTTTCCAATGGATGTGGCTGAGGAATATGATCTAGAACCTCACAAGTAACTAGTTCCAAATACTTTTGAGTGCCACATAGGTGCACAAGAGGTGTAATATCCAATTATTTCTTCTGATTGGAAGGACAAAAAGGCTATGCAAAACTACAGTTTGCAAGTCTTGCTTTCTTTGGAGGGCATTGGTAGATTGCCAACCAAACAAAACTCCTTAATTGAGGAGTCTAACCAAAATTTTTTAAGCCTAATATCAAATTTCTTTTATTATCATTAACTCCCTTCCCTTTTTTTAAGATTGACAAAAACATGGCTCTAGAGTGAAGGGCTTCAGGAAATTTGTAAGTGTCAAACATAAAAATAGGTTGATCAGACTTCCACCTCTAGTCCCTCTAGATTGGCCCCTCAATTAAGCCATTCGTTATAAAAACAAATCCTCTTCAAGTATAAGAAATTTTCTATAGTTGCTATACAATATTATTCACACACAACTTGGGTAATATTCACATCGTAGTGAATTCATCAAGATATTTGAGAAATGCATTTACAATTTGCACATCATTTATTACTTCACAAGGACAAAATATTCCGTTGATGACCATATTTATTATATGATCTAAAATGAACACAGAAAATCGTTGCATGGAATTTGATGTGAAATGCTCATCACATTAGTTTTTTCTATATATGCTATATAATATTCTCCACTAGAAACTTTGGTAATGTTTGCAAACTAGGGAATTCATAAAGCGTTTTGAGAAATGCATATACAATTTTATGAAACTTGTATTATTTCACAAGGATAACCTCTACCAACCTCTACTATTGATGACCATATTTATTATACAAACATGGATGGAAATTTTTTCTTATTGAAACTTCATTCAATATCTCAAAAAAAACATTTATAAGAATATATCCAAAGTAAAAGAATATATCTTATTATATTTCCAATGTAAGGAACATAATGAAATCTAGAAACCTCTATGAACTAAATATACCTACTTTCCGGTCTCAAGCACCATCCCCTTAGGAACCATCTTCAGTGCATTGATTTAGACAGCTTGGAAGACATAGTTCAACCTCAACACAACATACATTGCTATGAATGAAACTAAGATCTATCCCTTCATAACGTATATTTTGTCTCTCTAGATCCCATATCATTAGTTAACATTATATAATTTACAACACAGTACTTAGAAGCTTTAGAACTATAGCTCCTCAGATCAAAATCACTACATATAAAAGTAAAATTTAGTCGACTAGGAATGGACGAAAAAAACTAGTTGATAGAAAATTTATAAGGCCTACTAGGATATTCTCCTGAGAGAAGTGACATACAAATACTAATCGGATACTTCTTCAAGGACTAATATTTTTCCCATGGTAACTAAATTTTAGGTCAAACGTATCATAGGAGCATGAAAGTTTTATGCTAGAATAAATGTTACATATGGCATATTGCACACGTGAAAATAATTTTTCTGTGAAATAAGTGCCAATCTCCAAACAAATTGAAGTTCCATTTATTAAAAAATTCTAAGCTTCCAAATCCATCCATCAAAATGAATTATTAACCTGTCCTCAAAGAGGCTAGAGGTCATCCTTTTCATCACAAAAACCTGGAACAACCATTAAAAAAATATAAATCTTTAGAGTTAGTCTATGAAACAACCCTTTCCACAGGTAGCCTTCATCAAGTATGAGAAATGAATGAATAAAATTTGTTGTAGGTTGATTTATATTGTTAATAAGATGTTGTAAGACCTGAAAAGCCACTATCCTCATTCAGAGTTTTCATTTCTTGAAAATGTTGGACTGCTGAAACTACTCTTCACCATTTCTATATAGGGTTTGCAAATTGTTGTTCCTCTCTCAACACTTACCCTCATACCATCATGTACCTTTTTGATTATTCTTGAACCAAAAAGCTTTACATTGGCCTCCAAAAAATATATTCATATTTTATAAGATATGGGTAAAGTGTTGTCCTAGCAAATTCAAATTTAGTGAAATTAGCACTAAATGCAATTTGGGAATTTTCCACCACAGAGATTTTCTCTAATTTTGCACTCCATTTGACTCTGGAATATCTTGACATGTTTCTACCTCAATTTTTATGATCTAAAAAATTAATTTCCTCTATTCTTGGCTTCAACATTGCTACCGGTATATTGAAGCAAATGAAGGGAGTCTAGGGCATCATATCTCAATGCCCCATTGAATGAATATGGAGATGAAGTTCAAAATCTCTTAGTTTTTAAGGAGATTTCAACCTCCACT
Organism: Pinus albicaulis; assembly: GCA_034641835.2. Taxonomy (NCBI): domain Eukaryota; kingdom Viridiplantae; phylum Streptophyta; class Pinopsida; order Pinales; family Pinaceae; genus Pinus; species Pinus albicaulis. The sequence goes on along the minus strand of JAXQQM020075911.1, from coordinate 8,894 downwards.
GAATATACATGTGTTGCGTTTTGATATCCATATTGCATGGATTCATATGTATAGATCCATAAATGTTATAAACAATTTCAGGTCCATATGACTACAGCTTTTACCATGCCTTATTCCATGATAGACAGAGGAAGAGAAGCTATACTCAACATAACAATGTGATTGGAACCATGAATGTGCTTTTTGCTATCAAAGCATTTAGCCTAGAATTCCATTTGGTTAAATAGGGTACCATGGAATAATATGATATATTCTATCTACTCCTTATAGTTTCACAAACTCTTATGGGAACTCATAACACATATGGGTGAAATGAAGCACTTTCATCTGTGAATGCATTGGCCAAGTGACCTAGGTTGGACGGTTCATTTGATTTTCCCATTTATCCTCAAATGCCTAGAGAAAAGTATTGCACTCACTATATGATGACAAGAACCTATAAATTTGGAGCTAACTGCAAGTTTGATCATACCCCTTTGGATTACAGCTAGTGGAATTCCAAACTGGAAATAGGTGATTGTTAACTATGTATTTCTATTTACTGTTAACTCTGTAATATGCTAATATTGCTAGCGAGTAAGAATGGATCATAATCTCAGTTGAAACTGCATATATTACCCTGTGTAGCAATTTATTGAGCAAAATCAAGTCCCCATAAAATTATTGGTTTTCCCATTTGAGTTTTTTGGGTAAAAATATCTGTCTTTGATGCAATTAATTTCACTATAGCTGTTATGATGGGTTTTTCTATGATGCATAAATAATAATCATATATAACATGATTATGAATAAGTTTTAGGATTGTTGTTTGTAATATTGTGTGAATTGTATCTACAAAAATTGAAATTTCTTTATTACTCTAGGTGTTTCACCACAACTCCATTGCTTCAATCAATTGAATGTCTAGTTATATAATTGTGAAGCTAGAATACAAAAAAAACATTTGTTGGCTTCCTTTATTTGATTAGGTCATTGTCTAGGGACTTTGCTGGTGAGTAAAAATGGATTGGAATCTTAGTTGAAATTGCATAGCTCACCTTTGTAACACTTTATTGAGCAAAATCTAGTCCCCATCAAATGTTGGTTTTCCCATTTGAGTTTCTAGGGTGAAAATATCTGTCTTTGGTGCAATTAATTTTTCTATTGTTGTTATGGTGGTTTTTTCTATGTTATGTAACTAATAATACATATAACATCATAATGATTATGTTTCCGCATTGTTGGTTGTAATGTTGTGTCTTGACATTGTAGTTGCAACAAGTGAAATTCCTTTATTCCTTTGGGAGTTTCACCACAACCCCATTGCACCACCCAATTAAATGTCTGTTCATGTAATTGTGAAGCTACAACACAAAAAAACCATTTGTTGGGTTCCATTATTTGATTTGGTCACTAGATAGGGTCTTTTCAGAACTTTGTGCATTCCCATATTCCTTTGAATAGGCTACCTCATACCCTAAATTCAATTTATGAGAAGCATGGTAGCTTTAATGCCCATGTTTTTGTGATTTGGATAATTACCCACAACATTTTCTAAACTAATTGATGTATTGGAATGAACCCTCACACACACAGATTATTTTTGTTAATGTGTTTTTGTCTTAAAGTATAATTACCTATTCTTGATTCTTAGCTACTGTCAATGAAATTGCTCTGAAGGCCATTTTCAATTGGAAGACTTATAACTAATTTGAGTTTTTAATTCTGTACATTCAAAGAAAAGTTTAAATTCATGACAGGATTTTCTTGGATTGCTTGGTTAATGCCATTGATTATGCATTGTTTATGAAATTTATAAGCAAAAACAATACCACTTGGAGATTCAAATAGGAGTCCATTTTACTGTTTGTAGGAAGTTTTGTCACCTACAACAATGTGAGGAAGTAGCTACCTAAATACATGCTTCTTATTAATTGTTAGGGATTAACTCGTAATATATTCCTTGAGATATGTTTGTAACTTTGTATATGATGAACACTTTCTTCACATGAATGGGTAGAGTTAGAAATCCTCCAACCCATCTGTGCTGCAATAGACATCACTACCCTAATGGATGAGTATCTAGCTACCGAGGTGAAGGTCTCATCATTGTCAACGCTCTACTTCTAAGAAAACCCCTTAGCCACAAATCCATCTTTGAACTTATCCACACTACAATCAACGGTGTGCTTAATCTTGTAAACCTATATAGAGAAACCATATATTTTCTCTCTGGCCTAAGTATAACGTCCCAGACACCGTTCTGCATGATGGAAGAGTACTTTTCCACCATGGCATCAATCCACATCTTATTCTTAGATTTCTTGAAAGCTGGAAGCTTAGCCTCAGTTAGCTCACTCATTAACACCATATAGCCATAATATTATTGTGCTTACATACTATATTTGACTGAATATATAGGAGTACCCACATAATCTTAAGCATTCGTCTGTGTTTTCTCTACCCACTCGGCCCTCTTCCTCCCTCTGATAGGATTCTGAGCCTAAGTTATAGAGGCCTAGATTTAAGGGTGTGCCATAATCACCCTTGAGTCTTGGAGGGAACATTGGGACCCTAAAGGGATACCTAACATGATAACTGAAGTTTTCAACACTAGGGTTTTCACCATCAAGTGACATGTCTGCTTCCACTTGGGCCACATCCCTTTTTGTGTATATATGTGTGTGTGTGTGTGTGTGTGTGTGTGTGTGTGTGTGTGTAATTTAGAAACTAGATATATATGCAGATTCAAAATTGTCAAAATGATTGTTACTAATATGGGAATGCACAAATCACTGTAATTGTAGAGCCCCTTTATGATGTTGGTAGTGAAGAAATATTCAATTGTTTCATGAGACACACTAATATTTTTCTGTTTTATGAGGCTGAATTTATTAGATTAATGTTGGATCTATTAAATATCCAAAAGAATTAAAAAAGGATGCATGAAATATTTAAGGTTAAAATTTATTTATGCAAAATTTTTTACATCTATTTTTTATTTTCAGTGTGCAGAATCCGAAATATAGGAGGGAAGGATCTGGATCTTCATTTGTTACACAGGAAATTAACTACTCATGGTGGACTAGAAAGGGTAACGTAGAATCTGTATATTTATTATAGCAAGATTATACTTTTGGAAAAATGGCTTTTAAAAAGTGTCCTCATATTTTTGCTTCTTTATGACAACCATGCAACTAGAAAAATGGTTCCATAAATTTGGCTTCTAAAAACTGGCCCTTTTTTCTTTATTTTTTATGATAACTATGCATCTAATATAATTTGTTTGTGTAGCACAAAGGTGGGTATGTAATAGGTTCCTACACATGAGCTATCCACATTCTTACTGTCTACAGTCAGTTTTAACCTTGGAGCCTCACCGTTATTACTGATTTATCTTACATCATTGCCCCATAGATTATTTAACATTAAATTAATGATTAGATCCTTAAGGATGATAATCTGAAATCATTGTTTCAAATTGGGAAATAGTTTCAACTCCCAATTTTCATTAATTAAATAGCATTGTACAACAATATATGAAAAAAATGAAGATGATCTCAACAACCAACCTGTTTAAGATCATAGGGCCAAGTATAAATAATCTAACTTGAATAATTGTACAAACTTTGGGGAAAGGAGGAAACAAACAAAAAAAGTTGATATGTAGTGACTATTGGTCTTTTGTGCAACACAACTTGTTGAGATCTCCACCCACTCCAGTGAGCTTACACTACTTTGGAATAAGTGCATGCAACAATGTATTAGCATGACTAAACATTGAGACTATGTGATCACTTTGTTGTAATGCTAGAACCACTTGACTAATAATATTACTGTGTTTGTGTCACAATTCTAATTTTCCACTTTGATCCACAAGAAAGTTTCCCATTGAAATTCACATATGGTGTTGGCGATTCTTTGTTATTTTTCACCTTTGATACAGTGATTGAATTTTCATGCACATACTTGATGATTTTTTTGTTCAACATGTCTCACAGGCTTGGTCGATTTGTGGCTCACTCTAGGATAAAACAACCACTTAAGATTTTTTGATCTTAACCACTCTCCTGCAAGTTGGGGAGTGTTAGAAATGGCAATAAAACATTTGTGTGGAATTTTTGAGCTCGTGAGGATTCATGAAATTGTTGGGGTGGAGTTTTAGTTGTATTACACATGTATTATAGGTGCAAAATTGAGGGGACATAGCAACATTATCATCTTGGGATTTTGGAAAATGTTGCTACCTTGGAATTATTTTTTGATGTTATGACTTGTATGCACAAGATTGTTGGTCGATTCAAAGATGATAAGATGAGTCTCTAGGTGTTAGCAACATTATCCTTGATAGTGTAATATTTGTAATTTATTAACCATTGAGGAAATTAGTATTTGACAAGTGAAACTTGATCATTGTACTTCTTATATATACACATATATTTGAGAAAGTAAGGAAGTGTAAGAAAATGTGTAAGTGTGAAAAATAAAAAAATTGAGAAGGAAGAAATCCAAGTTCTAATATGTCTATAGTTTAAATAAGAGAAACTTGTTTTGCACTTGAAAATAATCACAAGGACATCTCTACTTTGTTGATAGGTTGCGTGACCTTAAAATATATTGGTATCAATGCTTATAAAAATCATTAAGGTTAGATGTGTTTATTGTAGTGCATAACACATAATAAGCTCTTCTTGGAAAGTAGAAGCATCATGGAATAATTTTAATGCACATATCATTTTTTACTCCTCCCGAACATGGTATCAAAGCCTAGTTTATTATGATTTGGGAGATTTTCAGGTTTGTATTAAAGTGTATGTAATTTGATTCTAGAAGAGATTGAGAGTTTCTTGTTCATGTTGACATTTCTAAGAAAGGAGGGGGGAGGGGAGATGACATTTACTTCAAGCATTCCATTTCTGAACATCAAGTTGGTGTTAACTTTTGGGGTTACTAAATATGTGTTTTTTCTCTTGTTAGGAGAGCACTATATCTCCGAGCTCCTTGATGATGCTTTGTGGGCATATGGGTGGCTCAAATGGGGTGGATGCTTTACATTAGAGTGTTGCCTTAGTCTTCTTACCTATGGGGTTGATGCCCTAGTCAATTTGTTAACTAACCCATTGGGTGTGGACAATGGGGTAGTTAGTTGCTAGATTAGGGGAGGTACCTACCTAGGAGGAGCATTGGGCACTTAGCCCTTGGAGCTTGGGACAAAAATTCACTTCTCAATAACAAAAAAAGCAAACAATAATTCACTTCTCAACAACCCCAATATGCTAGGTAATCCAAGAGAAAATATACCAAGCATATGCCACCAAATTCCATCCCTTCAGACACACTTTTCCAAGTATAAACCAAATTTGAATTTATTTTACTCACTGCAGATGTAAAACAGTAAATATGCCATATTATATTCAAATTTTTTGTGAAGGCACTTCACAATTTTAGCCCTTAATATGTCAAATTAGTATGAAAAGTGTCAAAAATGGTGAAACTAAGAAAATAATGAAAGGCTTCAAAATAAAATATGAAACTACATGAGTATTGGACAACTGGAAACTTCATATGTGTGTATAAGGATGAAGTAAATGTATATACTAAAACTTTATTATCACAAAGTGATCACAATATTTCAAGGTCTAAAGAAGGGTTAGCTGTTCAAAAATAGATTCAAGAGAAGTGTCAACTGTAGGCATATAATTCCAAATCATAGGTAGAAAAGCAGAAAAAACTATAGAAAATTTTGTTACCAAGATCTATATCAATTTTCCTATCTTTATTCCACTTTCCTTTGGATCTTCTAGCTGTTTAAATATCTTCCTGATGTATCTTGATTTTCCTAGTTCCAATTTCCATATTTTGGATGGGGTAGGGCTAGCCTTTTGCTGCATATTCTTCCTCTAACTTCCAGCTAATGGATAGAGTCAAATTTCAGAATAGGGTTTTTCCTTTGAACCTATCTTTTCCATTGAAGTTGATTCAACTCTTGTTCCTTTATCTTTATCTCTTGGTATTTTATTTTTGACTCCTTTGGTGTGTGAGTATCAGTTCATCTGATAATTGTTTGCCTAATCTTTGATCCTTTGAAGAATTTTGAAAGTGTCTCCTTGTTTCAAAGAGATTCTCTAGTTTCACTATTGCATGCAAGGGAGGGGATCTACTTTTTTCCTTTGACTAAATACTTCTTGGAAACTATTGTCTCTCTCTTTTTTGAGATCCTTTACAGGGGAAGGGTCTGTCTTTAGGAAAATTTTGGTGAATGGACATATTAATTACTGACATTACATTTGAAATGAGTATGATCACAATCTAGTGTTTTTACGAGTGAAATTTTGGAGCTTGAGCTCTTTTTCATTTGGAGATCAAATTCAAGATCTACATGCACACATATAGGTGCACAAGAAAACATTCCAGTTTTGGGTAATAATTATTTACAAATTTTCCTAGTTTGTTTATTGTTACTGATGGCTTCCAAAGCTATTTTCATCTTAGATATTCCTTGGGAGATGGGAAAAACAAACAAAAACTGGGAAAATATTGGGAACCTCCTCATCTGGATCAATTTCAAGGTTCCATCTATTAAAAAAGGATCTCCTAAAACGTAGAAACCAAGACCTAGATATAAAGATAAAACATACATCTCCCTTATACTGAAAAAGGAGAGTGATGAAGCCCTAATTACTACAAAGGGAATATTGATGTCTACCTTATGGGTGGGAGTTGCATTGATTCTAGATATAGTTTTCCAATGTCTTTTGATTCAGCCAAGTTAAATGTGCAGGAAAAAGTGGTGGAGCCTCCTTCAAATGCACCTACTACTGGAAAGAAAAAGTATAAGAAAGGTGAGGTCAAAGCTAAAAGTATTATCATTGATTCCATTCAAAAGAATTTGGTTGCCTATATTTCTGATTAGGGAACATCTAAGGAGATGTATGATAAGTTAATTTGGATGTTCAAAGTAAACAATGCAAAACAAATCCTCTTTCTTAAGAACAAGTTGAAGAACACCCTCCTATACTGATTTATTATTTATAAGTAAAATAAACATATTTACTGAAGAATGAAATTTGCGCCATATTGATTTAGATGATATTTCTAACACATAAACCAAATATTACTTATTAAGGCATCCCATTGGATGTGGTTTTCAACAAACTCAATGAACTTTTTTTTAATTTATACATATGTTTAGTGTTGTTTTCATGTAAAAGTTGCAGTGTAAAGCAATGATACCCCTAATTTGTGCAAGGTCACGTGAAATATTTAAACTAAAAATAATTCACACAAAGGGCTATTACAAGGTAGTTTTGTTAAATGAACATGCCCTTGATCTTATAAAAAAGGTACCAAATTATTACCGGAGATACCTCCATAGGGGCAGAAGTAAGTCTAAGATGATAATCCACTTTAGGGAGGAACTCAACTTTCGCTTATAGCATGATGCCAATAGCTTATAAATGAGAAACGAAGATCAACGAAATCCCAAGTGAGCTAGGCTAGGTTCCAAGACAGTTCAGACAGTTATATTGCATCCTAGCTCGCTTGGGAGGTTGTACATATTAATTTCTCCTTTATCAACTACTGCTATCATTTCATAATCTTAAAGTGGTTGATCATCTCAGGCTTACTTCTGCCCCCAAAAAAATTTCTAGGAGTCGATCGTAATTCCTCGACGTTGTTTCGCCGGAATTACAATGGATAAGGTGGCTCTACCGATGGTTGTTTCCGTCATTGTAAAACTAGTAGAGTCAGACGTGTGACGACAAGCCATCGGTATTTCGATACATTCTAGGAAGGCATCGGTGTTGTAATGCCGATGTCTCCACATGGTGTCAGAATAACAACGATAAACAACACGATTCAAATATTGACTAAATGAAGACATGTGTCATGTCTAGTGCCATTCTACCGACAGTTATTATAAGTGTCATATATGCGACGGTACAGGAAGCGATGTTTTTCCCAACCTCAAAGTGTCACTCTTGGGACGCCTATGTGTCTCAATAGAGACATTTTGGCTGTCGGAAATTGGGCCAAATATGCTAGTGTCTCCATGCTAACTATATGTTGGCCATAAATTTAAATGAATTTACTGAAGAAGATTACATAGTAAGATTATTTCCATATAATCTTATAGGATCTGCAGGATCCTAGTACTTTTCATTACCCCCTCACTCCATAACTAGCTGGGATATGTTCGAACAACAATTCTTAGCTAAGTTTGGAGATGATAGAACCATTGCATCGCTCATCAATTAATTTTCCATTATGAAGGCTAAAACGAGAGAAAAGATCAAAGATTTCAACTCTAGGTTCAATAAACTACTCAATAAAATTCCTACTACGTCATCTCCTGGTGTTGATGTTCAAATTGAGTGGTACATATCTTCTCTTACCTCCAATATAGCCTTTGTAGATAGAGATAAGTTGCCCACTTTAGCCGATAACATGAACAAAGCCCTATATGTAGAGAAACACATAATTTATTTTGAAAAGAAAATCTCTCAGGAAGACGAGAAAAGGCTAAAGTCACTTTCAAACATGACTCTAAAATAAAGCCACGAAAGAAGCTTTTTATCTTAAAAAGCCATCATAAAGCATAAAAATGATCCTTAGAAATGGTTAAAATGAAGAAACAATTTGAACCCTCTCATTTTGTTAAAAAACATTTCAAAAATTTTAGGAGAATTAGCCTCTTCTAGTTCTCAACCACGAAATACCATCTAATCTTGAGTCTAACTTAGAATAAGAGGAAGAATAAAAGTAGAAGACGAAAAAATTGGAGAAGAATAAATAGTTAGACTAAATTGGATGTGGGACTTTATCCTTCCAAATGAAATACAAGAAAAGGACATTGGTGAGGGTCATGCTTGTGACGGACCTTTAAGGTCCGTCACCAATGTCACATATGGTGA
>JAXQQM020072666.1:0-94645 GCA_034641835.2 Pinus albicaulis | reverse complement strand
AGTGTATCTTCCTATATAAGAATCGTTGCTTCACTTTGCCACTATTGCAAACTGAAGATATGCTTACATATATGGATAACTTTTCGGATCTCTAAATGAACCAACAACAACAAGTCGAAGTACAAAATATAGTTATAGAGATATTTTCCAAATTTTAAAATGATGAATTAATGAAACTGTCTTACATATCACTAATTTATGCTCAAATTGTCTTTATCAAATTTTTTAACCATAGATTACTACTCAAAATATGTCTGATATTTTTTTTTTTAAGAAACACAGTAAAATAATTTTTTAGAGGCACACTAAAAGAAAGTGATTTAAAGGGATGTATATTTAACCTGAATAAGTTTAGAAGATAATATATATGGCTTTTCGTCAAGTTCACTTCTGCAACTTGGTAATCTCCCTAATCCCTATATTCTCTTCATCTGATGCAGATGCTAATCCCCATCCCAATGATGAAGAGATACGCATGGGATTTTCCGCATGTGTGTTTTGTCTTTCGGTAATCATAACCTTCCTCAACTAGGCAAACTGTAGGTCTAGTTCTATCCATCATTGATAAAAAGGTTTAAAAGTAGCTTCTACTTTATAATAAAAAAGTGCCCATTATTCATCAAAAGAATTTGATGAATTTAGGAACCAGTGTTGGTGTACATGCACCTAGATTAGCATTAGTTCAATTCTAGAGATTGCATACAATGTGCACTTGTCTTTAGCTAGTTAACTTGAGTGCTTTACATGCACATAGTTAGCCTTAATTAGCTTTAGTTCAACTCTAGATATTGCATGCGATATGCACTTGTCTTAGTTAGTTAACTCTGGTGCTTGCATGTGGTGCATGTGCACATTAACATAACATAAAGCACACTTAGCTTCACTTAGCTTTAACTATCCATAGTTATTTCATGTACAACTAAGATTAAATCACTTGCTTTTATGTATTGATTCTAAAACTAATATTGATGAATTAATTTCATTCTTTTATCCATTCTTGCTCACTCCTTTGTTCTCTCGCAAGTTTGTTCATTGTTTTGCAAATCTAGATCTTTGTGTCTCAAAATCTCACATGGTATTAGAGCATAGGGATTTGTAATCAGTGCACAAGCAATTTTTATTTGCAGGTTCAGAAGATTGAAGCAACAAAAAAGAATGGTTTCTAAATTGGATTTTCCACAATCGACAATTCTTACTCCATATAATTACTTCGAATGGAAGCCAAAGATTATACTTCATCTCAGAAGTAGAGGCCTATTTCGAGTAACCATGGAAACAGAAGTTGAACCAACATCAGCTGTGGAGAAAACAAGATATTTCAATCACATGGGCGAGGCCTTCGACATCCTATGTTTATCTATCTCTCCAGAACTGCTATTTCATGTTGAATCATATTCAACTCCAAATGAAGTATGGAAAACTTTGGAAGGATTGTTTGGAAAACAAGATGAAATGCAGGGTCACATTCTCGAAAATGAGTTAAACTCATTAGATCCGAGAAATTTTGAGAAAATTCAAGATTTCTTCACAAGGTATAAAGCCTTATTGCTTCAACTGAAAGGATGCAGGATCGAAAAATCCAAGCAAGAAACTCAGTTGATTCTTTCCATTTTATAAAAACTTGGTCCAGAGTATGAAATATTCATCTCTATACTCCACACAGTAAGATCTAGAATGGGTGCAGCTTGGAAGATGCCCTCACTGGATTATTTTATTTAGTCTTTGATGCATGAGAAAGATAAGCTCGTCAAAATGGGCACACTTAAAAATTCCAAAGCGCATGCACTTACTGTGCATGAAAAAGGAAAGGAAAATTCCAAAGACCATTAGAAGGGAAAAGGGAAGAAGGATCTTGATCCAAGAAAGGGAGGAAATCACAAACCCCCTAATGGATCATCTAGCTCAAAATAAAGGAAAGGAACGAAAGGGAAATCGATGTGCAATTATTTCCACCGTGGTTTTCACCTTGAATCTGCATGCGTGAAAAATGCTATAGACCTTATGGCACAGACACTCCACCAACACAATCTTGGAGACCACATTCCTAAGAATTCCAAGAAGATGTCTGGAGAAAAAGCACAAGAACCAAGAGGTAATGGGCATGCTTTGATTGCTCTTCATTCTACACCGAAAGAATGGATCATCAATTCAAGAGCTTCACATCATATGGCTTCTTAAAATGAATCCTTTTCTTCTCTACATGCATACTCAGGACCTCCTATTCTCATGGGGGAAAATTCTACAGTTGCAACAACTGGACAAGGAAGAGTGAAATTCAAAGATGGAAGTTTTTAGAATGTCTTGCATATTCCAAGGCTTTATGTGAATCTTCTCGCAGTGTATTAGATGACACACACAGGTAGTGGAAGGAAAGTGGAATTTACCCTGGATTTTGTGAGCATTTATGGCATGCAAACCAACTTGAAGATTGCATCTGGAAAGCTAAATGATCAATCTCATTTATGTACATTTTCTGATTTTTTTCCTCAATCAGATTCTATTTTTCTACTTACGCATGCAAATGAAAAAAGTAGGGTTTCGCACGAGATATTTGGGCACTTGAATTTCAGATATATGCAGCAACTTAGCAAGCAAGGGATGGTCAAAGGATTTCCAACCATTAAATTTTAAAATGGTGTTTGTAATGGATGTGCTCTTGGAAAGCATCCACAAGACAAGTTCGAAAGGGGCATGCATGGAGAGCCTCTTCACCTTTGGAACCTGTACACGGTTGTTAATTTATGCCTATGTTCTATGCCATTTTAGATTAGGGCACAATACTGAAGAAGATAGAACATACTAACAGATCGATAGAAGACAAGCCAAAACAGAGATAGAAAAATGGTGGCGTTACGATGATCAGCAGGATGCTTCAACCACCAAAGTCTCCAATAGGTCATTTAGCCAAGCATGTCACACATAACCCCAGAACAACCCAAACAAAGAATAGGCAGCTCCAACGCCATCAAGAGAGAGAGAATTCCTCCACAACAATGTGTGTGTCAAATGAACTCTAAGTCTCTCCAATATATAGGAATCTTTGGGGGTGTGTGACATGTCCTTTAAGACATTTAAGTCTATATTTTATTCCAGGTCGACCTAGCACATAAGTGGAATAAATTCAAAGTACATGTTCTGCTCATCCGATCGAGATGATCTTTAGATCAATCTTACACCTCTCCGAAAGAGGAATCCAATAAAAATATTGGGATCGTCATCTGAGCAGCACAACCCGTAGTTTGGACCTAGTTGTCCAATTGCCAAATTTAACACTCTCTCTCAACTAGGGAGAACTCCATCCATCAGTGCAATCAAACATCGTGCGTCATCCCGCCGTAACTTGCTTTGCTGGCCTCTTTATTTCAGAACAGAAGTGGGTCAGTCACAAAGACATCATCTCCCGACTGACATAATCAGTCCAGAGGTTCGAAACCTCTATCAGACTCACAAAGAGTCTCCAACCAACCCGAAGTTGGTTCATCTTGACCCGAAGTCAGGCAGAGGTCCGAGACCTCACAAAGACTTGATCCCTTTTCCCTGAAGTCAGTCATTTCCTCATTTTCGGATCTCGATCATGGGCCCATATTCCTATAGAGAAGAGAAAGGCTTTGGAGCCTCAAAGTAAAGCATGCATGCTTGTTGGATATTCTGATGAAGTCAAAGGGTATAGATTGCTTGATATCAACACTAAAGAGCTCTTTATTGAAAGGAGTGTAATGTTTGAGGAAGATATTTTGCATGCACCAGCAGATGAACTTGTTACCAAGTTTTCATCACCACTCATTGATGAGTATGCATATGAAACTTCATATCAGAATTATGATGAAGATGAGCCTTTGCCTGTGACACCTATCAGACCGCCAGTTGTTGAACATCAATATCATACTTCCGCATGTAGTTTGAAAGATTCTAGACCACCTTCAACACAAAAATGGCATAGCATGAGTGATCTCCTTGATGATCTTGCCTCTATACCTCAGTTTGAGGAAGATCCGCAAGAACTCTTAGCTATGGAGCCATTCATGCCCATGCGTGCTTATATGATGCATGCATCTAATCCACAAAGTTATGCAGAAGCAACTGGGCATCCTGAATGGGAAGCAATAATGGATGAGGAATATAACTCTCTCATTAAGAACTAAACTTGGGATTTGGTTCCACTACCTTCCAATCATAAACTTGTGAGGTGCAAGTGGGTTTACCAGACCAAGAAAGCAACAAATGGCCAAGTTAGTCAATATAAGGCATGATTGGTAGCAAAAGGTTTTCAGCAGGTACATGGTGTTGACTAATAATGATGAGAGTTTTTCTCCCATGGAAAAAAGGGCTTCCATTTAGCTAGTTCTCTCCATTGCAACAGAAAGAGGATGGGAGGTGCATCATATGGATGTGAAGAATGCATTTCTTCACAGTGATCTTGAGGAGGAAATCTACATGAAGCAACCACAAGGATACATGCACAATTCATCTCTGGTATGCAAACTAAAGAAGTCTCTCTATGGCCTCAAGCAGGCACCTAGAGCATGGTATGAAAAGATGGATTCTTATTTGCTATCTCAAAATTTTATGCATTGCAAAAATGATTCCAATGTTTATTTTTTGTAGAAAATTGACTCCTTTTTTATCATAGTACTCTACGTAGATGATATTTTGATAAAAGGTAGTTCAGCTTCTGTCATTACTGAGATTAAAACTACATTGCATAAGCGGTTTTCTATGACAGGCATGGGCTTGCTAAATTTCTTCCTTGGATTACAGATCAATCAGTGTGGTTCTAGCATTGCCATTTCTCGACCAAAGTATGCTAGAGACCTTTTGGCATGATTTCACATGAGTGACTACAAGCCAACAACCACACCTTTCTTATCAGGGATGAAGATTGAGAATGGAAAAGACACACCATTGGTTGATTGCAGATAGTATCGTCAGCTTGTGGGAAGTCTTATTTGTCTCGCTCACTCCCGTCTTGATCTCTCATATGCCATAGGAGTCGTTTCCAGATACATGCATGAGCCACATGAGTTACACTGGAAAGATGCAAATCACATCCTTTGATATGTCCAAGGGACAATCACCTATGGGATTCATTATGAAACCAATTTTTCTTTGAATCTCATTGGGTTCACAGATTCAGATTGGGTTGGTGACAAAATTGATCGCAAGTCCACCTCTAGTTATGTACTTAGTTTGGGATCCAGGCCAATTTTTTGGTCAAGCAAGAAGCAGGCTGCCATTTCTTTATCATCAGCAGAGGCCGAGTATAGAGGAGTAGTCAATGCCACTATTCAAGCCATTTGGCTACAAAATTTCTTATATGAGCTTGGGATCAGTGTCCATCTCCAACTGTCATCTGGTGCGACAATCAAGCTACGCTCCAGTGCAATTTCAGCAGACCAAATGCATCGAGATCCACATGAACTTCATTAGAGAACTCATTCATGATGGGATCATCGATCTTCAGTACTGTCCTAGTTCCGAGTAGACTACTAGCATCCTCACCAAGACTTTCACCGAGCAGAAGTTTTGATTCATGCGAGATCATCTCTGGGTTAAGGACATGACTGCCCAATAATTGTCTTTTCTCTACTTTTGCATTATATTTTGACGGGGTGCTTTTCTTCCCACTAGGTTTTCCCTCTTTCCTCCTTTTCATGCATTGTATATGGGTACCTAAAATGGTTGTGTTACCGGGACTCATTCATTTTGCATCATAGTCAAGTAAGTTATGCTTAAGGGGGGGTGTTGGTGTACATGCACCTAGATTGTCTTTAGTTCAACTCTGGAGATTACATGTAATGCACACTTGTATTTATCTAGTTAACTTGAGTACTTTACATGCACATAGTTAGCCTTAATTAGATTTAGTTCAACTATATATATTGCATGTGATGTGCACTTGGCATAGTTAGTTAACTCTAGTGCTTGCATGTGGTGCATGTGCACATTAGCGGAACATAAAGAACACTTAGCTTTAGATAGCTTTAACTATCCATATTTATTGCATGTACAACTAATATTAACTAAATTTATTTATGTACTCATTCTAAAACTAATATTGATGAATTAATTTCATTCTTTTCTCCATTCTTGCTCACTCCTTCATTCTCTCAAAATTTTGTTCATTGTTTTGAAAATCTAGATCTTTGTGTCTCAAAATCTCACAATCAAGCAATGAAATTCATTGAACTATTGTTAGTTTCCTTTTTTCCTCTGGTCCTTGACAAATTAGACTTGAACCTGTAATTTCTTATCCTACAATGGCCTAAGGCGTCGGTCAAGCAATGAAATTCATTGAACTGTTGTTAGTTTCCTTTCTCCTCTGGTCCTTGAAAAACTAGACTTCAACCTATAATTTGTTATCTTACAATGGCCTAAGGCATCGGTGGAGCTGCATCAGTGCAATAATAACTCTTTAGCTTTCAGTAAATGAATAATTCCCAATCTCTACTTGGCCTTACTATTGCTGCTTCTGTAAGTACGATTCCATCTTTCTGTGGTGGTAGAAAGGAAATGCTTTTCTTCTCATAATCACTTTCAGAAGGTGACAAATTTTTTGGAGGGAAAGAGCCCTGTTGTTCAAGGGTTCGAGGGGCTCATGGCATGAGAGGTATGTGGCTATAATACGAAGCATTTTGTAGCTTAAAATTATTTTTTAATTAAATAAAAAACATGAAATAATTATTTTAATTGTTTTTAATTTGCAACAGCCACACACCCTGAAATATTTTAAATTTTGCAGGCATGTGTTTCTCATGTCTCTCGTCATGAAATTATCGACATCTAGATCTCCTCTAAAAGAAAACAAATATAGACTAGCAGACTACATTTTATATACATGGACATAGATGGAGAAACCGCTACATAGTTGGTTAACTGCATGTGATGGGAGAGGCTCTCTAGAAAATTACCCATTAGTTTTATAAGAAGGTAGTGCTTGGTGGTTGTGGTTTACCTTCTCAGCAGTCTTCCTAGGCATTCTACACGAAGTATCCTGAGCTTACGTGGGTTTCATCTGACACTCAAATGACTCTTCAAAATCCACGGTTGCGGCTTAACATATCGACAAGAGATCCTATTCATCTTGATATTTATTTATTTCCTACCATGAAGGTGCTCTACTTCCATCGATGATGGCTGGCTTGCACTACTCTGGCTACCATCACCTCTTTTAGTGAGATAGAGGCCCCAACTGGCAGGTCAGTTGGCCTTGATCAATTTCTCATAACCTAATGGAGTAAGCCTTCGAGCAACCTCATGGACTAACCCCATTTATGTATGAGCGCATATCATCGCTTTCCTTGTTGCCCATAACTATAAAATTCTAGATTTCTTAGCAACTCAACGATTCTCATGTAGAAAATTAAATTATAGCAATCATTCCTATTCTAGCAACAACTACTTAATATATTGACTCAAAATATTAATAAAAACATTAATAAACAAAATCACAAGAATAAAATGTCATGAGCTTCAATATATTGAAAATTTGTTTAATATTTTAATTTCAACATGTGCTATATATTAGACACAACTAAGTTCACACCTTAGCCCTTGCCATATATTAGACACAACTAAGTTCACACCTTAGCCCCAAGGGCCAACGCCAATAATAGGACTAATAAGCAAATATTACAGAGTGACAACCATGGATGATTAGTTTTAAGAGGAAGTAGGTGATTATTAATTTAAAAGTATAAGCCACACATTTATCTATTGAGTCATGCGATGCATAGTCATGTCATTGAGTGAATATAATAGACATGAATATGGCATGCCTGATCCAACAACCTGGTCAATCAATGATAGTGGATTGATCATAACTATACCATGGAATAGTTTTCCAGAGCTAACAATGTTCTCGTGCAAGTGTTTATGGTGTTACTGAATCTCATTATAAACGTATCTTGGTTTTCTACATGCAAATTTATTGTATCTATGCCATGGAATAGTTTGCGAGAGCTAACAATGTACTTGTTTTTCTAGTTTTACTACATCTCATTATAAGCCTATCCTGGTTTTGTACATGCACACCAGTAATGGGTGAAGAGCATGCTTTCAATAGGGAATACTAATCAAGAGTTCATAAATTTTTCTCAAAATTCAAAGTTACAGGATTGAGTTGAAACTAGGATGGTTGCGTAGATCTCGTCTTCCTGATTCCGGCACTACAAACAGTTCAAAAAATAGATGTCGTATGAGGAAGATATTGCGTTATGATAGAAATGCCAAATAGGTGAAATTACGACAGTTTGACCAGGTTTGACTGGGATGCAAGGTCAGCATAGTGGATGCAGAGTCAGCAAAAAATGGAATATTCCTCATAATATTCCCTCCACCGAACCAATCATTGGTTGACAAGTGTCATAGTTTTATTTGATGTACGGGTTTGGAAGGTCCAATGAGAGGGTGCCATGTGGCCAGCCCTGAGGCCGCCACGTGGCCCTGCAACTGCATAATGAAATTTTGTGAGGGTCCGCAGGAATCGACCCCCATACCTCCCGTCGGGCATGCATACACTCTACCATCTGCGCTATGATTCTTACTTAATGATAATGGATCTCAGCTTTATGTCATGGTTTAATGAAATGGTGTTTGGGGGTTGGGAACCACCAACGGTTCCAACCCGATAGTGGTTTCGCGTTGTATTGTCACACAGAAATATTAAACTTCAACAACACTGCATGGATAAATGTTTAACCCATCGATAACCACAACCCACGGCTTAATGAACCATAGTTTAATGCGTGAGTTCCGCCTGACTGTTACGATAGCCAGCAGTTTAGGGGTGTGCATGTGGCCACCACCCAACCAATAACACTTAATGCAGTGGTCAATTCAACAGAACAATTAATGGGCACGCCTAAATTGGCGGCCAAGCCCAATTTTAACTCCAGTTAAGTGGAGTTCTACACTTTTAGTGGAGCTTTCCTAGGAGATACTGGGCAAAATAGTAGGAGACTCAATTTTCGCCCATTCTGAGTGAATGAAGAGTCATTTTTTACTAATTGGAGCATTTTGGAGCCATTGGTGTAGATAAAACAGCCATTAGAGAACTATAATTACATGTAATAGCAAAATTTTTAGCATAATGAAAGATGGACATGCCATTGGGAGCTGGACTAGCAGATGTAGCCCAGAAGGGGTGAACTGCTTCATCATGCCTATTGTGTAAATTTCATGTGGTTACTTATTTCTTTGTTTTACACTATTTTTCAGTGTTATTTATGCTTTTTTTATGCTTCTAATTCACTAAAAATCAACTACAAATCATGGATAAATTTCTTAATCCTTATGCAAACTAAAGAGGAAATTATGTACATGTTTTTTAACTGAAAAGACACTTAGCACAACAAAAATAATACAGTCATTTCAGATCAGATTGGTATCAGAACTGGAGTTTATTCTTTGGTGTTTTTTAGTGCAAAGAATTTTTTAACTATTTTTAGGTTTTAGATTCTTACAAGGCTCAAGCTTAAAAGAGGAGAAGACAAACTAGTGGAAGAATAAGGGTCTCAAAAGGAGCCAAAGCAAAGGAGAGAAAGACTGCCACAATCTCCACCACCTAGTTCACCTCCTAAAAAAGAAGAAGCTCCATTAAGCATGCCTCATGAAGAAGGAGAAATCCATGAAGAGGTTGATCCTAAGGAGGAAGAAAGAGTGTTTAGGAAAGAATTCCTTGACATGACTGACATGGTTATAATTCTTTATCAAGAAAGAAATGAGAGACTGGAAGGAGAAGGTTCTAAACTCCAAAAGGAAGGACAAGGATCTTCAGGAGGTCAACATGATGAATATAAGTCAAAGAAGGGAAATGGAGGAAATGGAGGCAAAGGAGAGCCACCATATTGAACACCCTCATCTTCATCATCATCATCATCCTATACTTCTTCTTCAGTACATCAACCACACAAGTCCAAGAACGCTCGTAAAAAACATTTTTTAAAACTTGATGTTAAGTTCAAATTGCCAATTTTTAATGGTGAAGTAAATGTAGAAAAGCTAGATAATTGGATTAGAAAATTGGACGTCTATTTGAGAATATAGAACCTTCGAGATGATGATACAAAAATTCAATTAGCTTCTTTGAGAATGGAAGATGTAGCTCTTGTTTGGTGGGAAGCCAAGACAAAGGAGGAAATCAAGAAACATGGTAAGATTATTCTATCATGGTTAGATTTCATTAAAGATATTAAACAATAGTTTTATCCATTAGCTCGTATGTAGAAAACCATCATGAACTGTCAGAAATTTAGGCAATTGAAGGGACAAAATGTTCAAGAATACACCCAAGGATTTATGAGAAGAGCTCTCTTATTAGGGGTGTATTTGCATAGCCAAGACACTTTGCTAAATTAAATAGGAGGCTTACATAGCTAACTAAAACATATTATTCTCATGTTTAACCCCACCAGTCTAGATGGAGTTTTTGTTCAAGCCACACATCTAGAAGTTAGAGGGAAGAATATTTCTGAAGAGGGTAGGAAGAAACCTTTTAAGGGAAAATCCAAGGAGAAGACCTCAAAAGGCAAAAACAAAAAGAATGCATCTATTAAGAAAGAGGGAGAAAAAGTGGTTTGTAAACATTGTTCAAAATAAGGCCATGATGAAACTCATTGTTGAAAATTACATCCTGAATTGAGGCCAAAGAAACCCAATAACAAAGGGAAACAGAAAAATTCTGCTACATCTCAACATGATTTAGGATCTGATTCAGGTGATGAATCTAAAATTATAGCCATGGGATTGAAGAACATGAAGGGAAAAGAAATTGAAACTAAAACCATTACTAGGACATCAAACTGTCACATAAACACTCCAGATGAAGAAGACAGAATAGAATTGTTCCATATGACGGTCATATCCAAGCATACCAATATTGACACACTGTTTGACAATGGGTCACAAGAAAACTTAATCTCTCAATATTTGGTCAAGAAACTTAACCTTGAGACCATTCCACATCCAAAACCATATCCATTAGGTTGGATTTGTAAGAATGAAAATTTACAGGTTTCAAAGAAATGTATATTGAGGTTTGAAATCACTGTAAGCTTTGTTGACACAGTTGAATTATATGTGGTTTTGCTTGACATGACTGGTATTGTATTAGGGAGTCCTTACTTGTATGACAGGAAAGCGATCTTCCATCGCCATGAGAAAAAGTATCATTTATTCAAATATGACAAGGAGTTCATTGTTAGAGCACATCGCAAGAAGACAAACATTTCTTTGGTAAATGCTGGACAAGTAAAGAGGCTGGTAAATTCAAATAATAATTTTTCTTCTTCTTATGATTAAGCCTAAAGCTGATATTAATCATGAATCATTTCAGGGATGTGATCCTAAGTTGAAATTAGTTTTATATGATGTGGTTAATGGACTCATGAGATGTTTCAGGAGCTAACAGGATTGCCTCCAAAAAGGGAAATTCAACATGAGATTTAGTTGCAGCAAGATTGTCCTCTTCCAAACATTGGTATGTATCGCATGTCAATAATTGAGAATGCTAAAATAAAGAGGCAAATCAAAGAGATGTTGGATAAAGGAATCATAAAGCCAAGAACCTCGCCATGCGATTCATCCATAGTCTTGATACGAAATAAATATGGGACTTAGCACATGTGTGTAGATTTTCGAGCTTTTAGCAAGATTACCGTAAAAAATCGTTACCCACTCCCAAGAATAGATGATTTTCTTGATCAACTAAAAGAAGAAATTTTTTTCACTAAGTTAGATTTACGAAGTGAATATCATCAAGTAAGAATTGCAGAAAGTGATATATGGAAAGCTGCATTCAAAACCGAACAAGGACTCATTGAGTGGCTAGTTATGCCTTTGGGTTTATGTAATGCACTGAAAACTTTCATGCGAGTTATAGATAATTTTTTGCGACCATTCCTTGATGAATTTGTTATTTTTTCCTTATATGGCATTTTGATTTTCAGCAAAACAAGAGAAGATCATGTCTTGCATGTGAATAGAGTGCTTAATATTTTGAAGAAAGAGAAATTGTTTCTTAAGATGTCAAAATGTGAGTTTGTAAAGACTTTTTTGGTTTATTTGGGACATATTGTAGGAGGAGGAGAATTGAGGATTGATCCTTCTAAAGTGGAGGCCATTTTGAACTGGCCCACACCCAAAAAAATTACCGAGGTAAGAAGTTTCTTAGGTGCAACTCAATATTGGAGGAAGTTTATTGCCAACTTTTCTTCCATCACAACTCCTATGCATGCAGTGACAAGTGTGAAGAAAGGCTTCCAATGGGGAGGAAAACAACATCAAGCTTTCAAAGCTTTAAAAGACAAGATCAGTTCAGCTCCAGTCCTTGCATTACCAAATTTGAGATAGCCATTCGAGATACAAACTGATGCTAGTGATTATGCCATGGGTGCAGTACTTTTGCAGCATGGTAAGCCTACCGCCTTTCATTCAGAAACTTTTAATGGTGTTGTGACTAATTATCCTACATATGACAAAGAACTATATGCATTGGTACAAAGTGTCAAGAAGTGGAAACACTACTTGATGGGTAAAGAGACTATTGTACATACCGATCACCAACCATTATAGTACATGTAGTCACAAACAAAATTGCAGCAATCAAGAAATTTCAGGTGGATGGGATTTCTTCAACAGTTTCACTTGGTTATAAGGTACAAGAAAGGTATTTTCAATAGATTTACAGATATGCTTTTGAGACCAATCATTAGTGCTTCTACTTTACTCAGGTTATGTTGTACATGAGAGTTACATAGAACAATATGCATATGACATTGATTTTCAAGATGTGTATGCTAGTTTGAGTGAAGGGAATCAAGTTGAAGAAAAATATTATCAGATGCATAACAATTTGTTGTTTCATTTGGGCAAGCTATGTATTCCACAAGGAGAGAGGCTAAGTGTCATGAGAGAAGCTCATTCTTCTTTTATTTCTAGACACTTTGGGGTAAGAAAAACAATGGCGCATCTATAGTGGTATTGTTATTGGCCTTGCATGATAGATAGTGTGTCATGTTTTATAAGAGGTTGTTCTATGTGTGCAACAAGTAAGCCTAGTAATAGGAAGCTTGGATTGTACACGCCACTACCGATACCATCAAGGCCATGGGAGAGTGTCTCCATGGACTTTGTTGGCAGTCTACCTATGTCAAGAAAGAAACATGATTAGCTTTTTGTAGTTGTGGATATATTTAGTAAAATGTGTATACTTATGCCATGAAAGAAAACCATTACTACTGAACTTTATTTTCAAAATGTTTAGGTTCATTTTGGATTTCCAACTTCTATTGTTAGTAACAGGGATTCTAGATTCAATGGGAATTTTTGGTCAAATCTATGGAGAATGATGGACACAAAGTTGAAAAAGAGTACCGATTTTCATCCACAAACAAATGGACAAAACAAGGTGATGAACAAAACAATTATGCATCTATTGAGAGGATATTTCATTAAACATCCTAAGTTGTGGGATGAACAACTGCATTACATTCAGCACGCTTACAACCAGGCAAGGCACTCTTCAACACAAACCTCACCTTTTGAAGTATGCTTTGGGTATTTTCCGAAATCGCAATTGGACTTCATATTTGAGAAGGATGTTGCAATTGATGGCCATTGTGACATTGATACGGCTCAAAATTTCATTGAGAAAATTCAGATTATACATCAACAAGTTCAAGAACAACTTGAGAAAAGTCAAATCAAATACAAAGAGAGGCATGAAAAACACTGGGTTGATCACAAGTTTCAAGAAGGAGATGAGGTATGTTTGAACATTAGCAAAGAAAGGGTGCAAGGGGAAGGTAAAAAGCTCAAACCCATTCACTATGGTCCTTTTAAGATCATAATAAAAGTTGGTAATAATGAAACCCAACTTGACTTTCCTTCTTACATGCAAATATATTTAGTTGTAAACGTTGAAAACTTGCGCTTGTATGAGCCACCTTTGATCGATGATCAAGGAAGTGATTTTCAGCTAACTTCTATTGAATATTTCTCGCCAGAATTTCTAGATGAGCTCAAAGAAGATAAAATTCTTGACAAGAGGACAAGAGCATCAAAGAGGGGAAGTGTTGACTACCTTCGAGTTGGGCTCAAAGGCACTAAACCAAGCAAGGAAAAATGGATGGAGGTTGGAAAGTTGAGGGAGTTGTACCCTCATCTACTGAATAGGTAATCAAGTCTTTTGGGGTCCAAAAGATTCCCAATGGGGAGGAATGATCAGGAGTTCATAATTTTTTCTCAAAATTCAAAGTTACAGGATTGAGTTGAAACTAGGATGGTTGCGTAGATCTCATCTTCCAAATTTTTGTGTCACAAATGATTCGAAAAACCGATGTCGTATGAGGAAGATATTGCATTCTGATCGAAATGCCAAACAGGTAAACTTATGATAGTTTGACCAGGTTTGACTGGGATTCACAGTCAGCATAGTGGATGCACAATCAACAAAAAGAGAATATTCCCTCCATCGAACCAATCGTTGGTTGACTAGTTTCACAGTTTTATTTGATGTACAGGTTTAGACAGTGCAATGAGAGGATGCCATGTGGCCAGCCATGAGGCCGCCACGTGGCCTTGCAGCTACATAATAAAATTTTATGAGGGTCCGTAGGAATCAACCCCTAGACCTCCGCTAGTCATGGATACACTCTACCATCCGCGCTACACTTGTTACTTAACCATAATGGATGTCAGATTTTTGTTATGGTTTAATGAAATGATGTTTGGGGGTTGGGAACCGCCGGTAGTCCCAACCCGCCAGCAGTTCCACGTTGTATTGTCACATGGAAAAATTAAACTTCAAAAACACCACGCAGATAAATGTTTAACCCGACAACAACCACAACCCATGGTTCAATAAACCGTAGTTTAATGCGTGAGTTCTGCCCAACTGTTACGATAACCCACAGTTTGCTGGTACGCATGTGGCCACCACCCAACCGCGAACACTTAATGAAACATTCAATTCGGCAGAACAATTAGCGAGCATGCCTAAATTGGTGGCCAAGCCTAATTTTAACTCCAGTTAAGTGGATTTCTCCACTTTTAGTGGAGCTTTCCTAGGAGATACTCGGCAAAAGAGTAGGAGACTCAATGTTTGCCCATTCTGAGTGAATGAAGAGTCATTTTTGACTAATTGGAGAATTTTAGAGCTGTTGGTGCAAAGAAAACAACCATTAGAGCAACATAAATACATGTAATAGAAAAATTTTGAGCATAATGAAAGATGGACATGCCATTGGGAGCTGGACCAGCATATGTAGCCCAGGAGGCATGAACTGCTTCATCATGTATGCTGTGTAAATTTCATGTGGTGACTTATTTCTCTGTTTTACATTGTTTCTCAATGTTATTTATGCTTATTTTATGCTTCTAATTCTCTAAAAATCAACTACAAATCATGGATAAATTCCTTAATCCTTATGCAAACTAAAGAGGCAATTATGCACATATTTTTAAACTGAAAAGACACTTAGCACAACAAAACTAATACAGTCATTTCAGATCAAAGACAACAAAGTACGAAGACAACAAAGTGCAAATCCCAAAACAACCCCAAAAAAATGATGTATGAATTCCAACTAGGTATGATTTCAAAGACCAGGACACATGAATTGTTGTCATTAAAATAATCCCATGTATATAAGCATGCTAAGGAACTTTTATGATAAATATTAGTACCGAATCCATCACCGTACATTAAATTTAACTTAAACAATGAATACTAGATTTTAATTAACAAAATTCATTCAAATTACAAATCAATAGATTTATTCAAATTACAAATTAATGAAATTCATTTAAATTTCCTTGGTCCCCTATCAAACTTGTTTAATCCCTTATCAAATTGGCAGGGACTACCGCTACTTGCAGTTATTGTTTTATGTGGTTGCAATCTCACAAGTCAAATCAATAATGATTTTATCAATCATATTTATTTTATGTGGTTGCAATCTCACAAGTCAAATCAATCATGCATCATATCAATTTCCTAATCGCTAATAGTTATCCCTAAATGTCAATCGAATAAAACACGATATTAAATCAATTTCCTAATCCCTCATAACTATCCGTTAAATCTCAAAAAATAAAATACGATCTTGAAAGTTAGCTTATATTTTAACATTCACTATAAAAATGAGTTGACTCTTGAAATTTTTGATGAAGGCTACTATATTTATATCATTTTGTGTGAAAATATTTTTATATTTCTAAAGTTTATTAGAGTTTATATAAAATTAAATATTAAACTTATTTATATTTTGAAGTTTTAACATTTATATTTCTAATTTTTTATTGATAGATGACTAATTTTATGTGGTTTAAAATTAAATTTTCAGAATTTTCATCTTTTTCATGACATGGCCAACCTTCTCCATCTTCATGTTCATACATATTGAAATTCAATATTGCTATATCGTGATTTTCATTCATAACTTTCACAATAAAATGGAATTGGAAATCCCTCTTCTCAACAAATGAGGTCCTTAGTTTAGTTGAAGACTCTTCTTTTGTGCTTGAGGCGAAATGAACAATAATATATACACCAAAAAGTTTGAAATGTTAGTACATACAAAGAATGATAAATGTGGTTTTAAAGGACTGAGACAATGCATTTTTGAAATACTTACACTTCATATCGTGATGCATCAGTAACTCTTTGTCTTGGTTCTTTGTTATGTCTCCGTATGAAATTACATGGAGCAATATGATTTGCTTCCTCCCTTCTCATAAAGTGAGAAACTCTTTTTAAAGAGACTAAAGCAACTCGATCAATACTATTTCTGTTTCGATTTATTTCAGTCCAAACTAAGTCTTTACTAGAAAAGGTTGTCTAGTCTTTGAGGTATTTCACCTTAAGATCCATGATATGCTACCACTTTGCTCGCTTCACCATTTTGAATTGTTTTTGTTAGAAAATATGCAAACACGTCAGAGAAATAGGCTATACAAAAACATGTTAGCAACAAATCTATCCATTCTAGAGCATCACAACAAAAGAAAATTGATGAGCTAAAATTCACCATTATTCATTATCAACTATAGGTTGTAGTTTCATGTCTATATACACTTGCACACTTGCCACATGACTGAGTACATTTAGTGAAGATTTCTATGTCACATATATGTTCAATGACTTCATTTTCTAAAAGATAATACATATAGGTTTTTCAATATCATGTATGTGTAACTAAAGTCTATAAATATTTTTTCATTAGCATATTCAACATTCATGGTTGTGAAAATGGTAAAGATTAAACAAATTTTACAATTTTTCAAATCACATCTTCTTTAAGTTAAATTAAGATATTGTGATTTTTATAATTTTGCAATGGGAGTTTATAATTTATGAATTTGTTGTTATCCAACCTAATAAGTCTTTTTTTTTAATATATTTGGAAATATATTGGTACTCTATGCGTTTTGGTACAAGAACATGTATTATGGCTTAAATTAATTTTAATATATTAAATTTTATGTATTTTGTGAATTGGTAATGTATGCCCATGAGTTGAATAATAGTGATGAGTCAAGTGATGAGTTAGTCTGGTATTGTATTGGCAGCCCATGATTAGTAATATATGTCTCACTAAATTATGATGAATCTTTTTTTTTTGGCTATTAGTCTTTAATTCTTTCATTCATTGATTCAAGTGATGAGAAGCAAGTGACGAGTTAGTTTTGTATTGGCCACTAGTAATAGATGTCTCAATAAATCATGATAATTTTCCCAATGTGTGAAAACAAATTTTGGCTGTTAGTCTTTATTTCTGTCATTAATTGATTTTAGCACAATATTTTCAAGAGTTGTTTTTAGCTGCATTGGATTTCACATGCACAGAGAAATATTAAAGCATGCCTTGAATCCACGAATCTTAATAAAACATATCTTAAAAAGACATTTTACATTACCTTATTTCATTAAGTAATCAATATTCATGGCTGAGATTAAGCTTAATTGGATCATTAAAAATATACAACATTTAAATTTGTCCCGCCCTTTGCCCTCAACTCCTTCTCCAACTGTACTTGAGGTTTAAATATCTGCAAACCATGGGTTGATCACAAGTTTCAAGGGGGAGATGAGGTATGGTTGAACATTAGAAAATAAAGGATGCAAGGGGAAGGTAAAAAGCTCAAACCCATTCGCTATGGTCCTTTTAAGATCATAAGAAAAGTTGGTAATAATGCATTCCAACTTGACTTGCCTTCTTACATGCAAATGTATTCAGTTGTAAATGTTGAAAACTTATGCTTGTATGAGCCACCTTTGATCGATGATCAAGGAAGTGATGTTCAGCTATCTTCTATTGAATATTTCTCGCCAGAATTTCTCGATGATCTCAAATAAGATACAATTCTTGACAAGAGGACAAGAGCATCAAAGAGGGGAAGTGTTGACTACCTTCAAGTTGGGCTCAAAGAGACTAAACCAAGCAAGGAAAAATGGATGGAGGTTGGAAAGGTGAGGGAGTTGTACCCTCATCTACTGAACAGGTAATCAAGTCTTTTGGGGTCCAAAAACTTCACAATGGGGAGGAACGATCAGGAGTTCATAAATTTTTCTCAAAATTCAAAGTTATAGGATTGAGTTGAAACCAAGATGGTTGCGTAGATCTCATCTTCCTAATTATGGCACCGCAAACTGTTAGAAAAAATGATGTCGTATGAGGAAGATATTGCATTCTGATCGAAATGCAAAACATGTAAACTTACGACAGTTTGACCAAGTTTGATTGGGATTCATAGTGAGCATAGTGGATGCACAGTCAGAAAAAATGGAATATTCCCTCCACCGAACCAATCGTTGGTTGACAAGTGTCATAGTTTTATTTGATGTACGAGTTTGGAGGGTCCAATGAGAGTGTGCCATGTGGCCAACCCTGAGGCCGCCACGTGGCCCTACAACTGTATAATAAAATTTTATGAGTGTCCATAGGAATCAACCCCTATACCTCCCATTAGGCACGCATACGCTCTACCATCCGCGCTATGCTTGTTATTTAACCATAATGGATGTTGGCTTTTTGTTATGGTTTAATGAAATGGTGTTTGGGGGTTGGGAACCGCTGCCGGTCCCAAACCACCAGTAGTTCCACATTGTATTGTCACGTGGAAACATTAAACTTCAAAAACACCACGTGAATAAACGTTTAACTCGACGACAACCACAACACACGATTCAATAAACCACAGTTTAATGCATGAGTTCCACCCGACTGTTACGATAATTTGGTGGTGCGCATGTGGCCACCACCCAAATGTGAACACTTAATGCAACGGTCAATTCGATAGAACAATTACCGGGCGTGCCTAAATTGGCGGCCAAGCCCAATTTTAACTCAAGTTAGGTGGATTTCTCCACTTTTAGTGGAGCTTTCCTAGGAGATACTGGGCAAAAGAGTAGGAGACTCATTTTTTTCCCATTCTGAGTGAATGAAGAGTCATTTTTGACTAATTGGAGCATTGTGGAGCTGTTGGTGCAAATAAAACAGCCATTAGAGCACTGTAACTACAAGTATTAGCAAAAATTTGAGCATATTGAAAGATGGACATGCCATTGGGAGCTGGACCAACAGATTTAGCCCAGGAGGGGTGAACTGATTCATCATGTTTCCTTTGTAAATTTCATGTGGTGACTTATTTCTCTGTTTTACACAATTTTTCAATGTTATTTATGCTTATTTTATGCTTATAATTCACTAAAAATCAACTACAAATAATGGATAAATTCCTTAATCCTTAAGTAATCTAAAGAGGCAATTATGCACATGTTTTTAAACTGAAAATAAACTTAACACAACAAAACTAATATAGTCATTTCAGATCAAAGAAAACAAAGTACAAAGACAACAAAGTGCAAATCCCAAAACAACCCAAAAAAAATGATGTTTGAATTCCAACTAGGTATGATTTCAAAGACAAGGACACATGAATTTTTTTCATTAAAATAATCCCATATATATAAGAATGCTAAGGAACTTTTATGATAAAGCTCAGTACTGAATCCATCACCGTACATTAAATTTAACTTAAACATTGAATACTAGATTTTAATTAACAAAATTCATTCAAATTACAAATCAATAGATTTATTCAAATTAAAAATTAGTGAAATTAATTTAAATTTCCTTGGTCCCCTCTCAAACTTGTTTAGTCCCTTGCAGTTCTTGTTTTATGTGGTTGCAATCTCACAAGTCAAATCAATAATGATTATAT
This sequence comes from Pinus albicaulis, assembly GCA_034641835.2. Lineage (NCBI taxonomy): Eukaryota > Viridiplantae > Streptophyta > Pinopsida > Pinales > Pinaceae > Pinus > Pinus albicaulis. The sequence goes on along the minus strand of JAXQQM020072666.1, from coordinate 74,422 downwards.
CAATCATATGTATTTTATGTGGTTGCAATCTCGCAAGTCAAATCAATAATGATCATATCAATTTCCTAATCGCTAATAGTTATCCCTAAATGTCAATCGAATAAAACACGATATTAAATCAATTTCCTAATCCCTCATAACTATTTGTTAAATCTCAAAAAATAAAATACGATCTTGAAAGTTAGCTTATATTTTAACATTCACTGTAAAAATAAGTTGACCCTTGAAATTTTTATAGTGAAGAAGGCTACTATATTTATATTTATATTTATATCATTTTGTGTGAAAATATTTTTATATTTCTAAAATTTATTAGAGTTTATATAAAACTAAATATTAAACTTATTTATATTTTGAAGTTTTAAAATTTAGATTTCTAATTCTTGATTGGTAGATGACTAATTTTATGTGGTTTAAAATTAAATTTTCAGAATTTTCATCTTTTCCATGACATGGCCAACCTTCTCCATCTTCATGTTCATACATATTGAAATTCAATATTGCTATATCGTGATTTTCATTCAGAACTTTCACAATAAAACGGCATTGGCAATCCTTCTTCTCAACAAATGAGGTCCTTAGTTTGCCTAACATCTTTCGAAGCTGAGGTTTAAATGAATGATGAGATATATACTAAAAATTTTAATGTTAAAGATACATGAAGAATGATAAATGTGGTTTTGTGCTGGTCTGTGGATACCTTATTTGTATTAGTACTTCACATCGTGGATGCACTAACAACTTCTTTATTTCCATTTTATGTCTCAGAATTACATGAGTAATATGATTTGCTCTTTTCCTCCTTACAAAGTTCAAACTCTTCAAAGAGACTTAGCTAAATCAATAATACCATTGTTATTTCTGTTTGAGCTGCATCTAAACCAGTCTTTACTAGAAAAGGTCGTTTGGTCTTTGAGGTCTTTAACCTTAAGATCCATGATATGCTCTCACTTTGCTCGCTTCCCCATTTTGAATTGTTTTTGTTAGAAAATATGCAAACACGTCAAAGAGATAAGCTATACAAAAACATGTTAGCAACAAATCTATCCATTCTAGAGCATCACAACAAATAAGCTAAAATTCACCATTATTCATTATCAAGGTTATAGTTTCATGTCTATATACACTTGCACACTTGCCACATGACTAAGTACATTTAGTGAAGAATTCTATGTCACATATATGTTCAATAACTTCGTTTTCTAAAAGATGATACATATACGTTTTTCAATATCATGAATCTGTACTTAAAGTAGCATATTCAACATTCAGGTTGTGAAAATGGTAAAGATTTAAACAAATTTTACAATTTGTCAAATCACATCTTCTTTATGTTAAATTGAGATATTGTGATTTTTATAATTTTGCAATGGGAGTTTATAATTTATGACTTTGTTTTTATCCAACTTGATAAGTATTTTTCTATCAAGGTATTTGGAAATATATTGGTACTCTGTGAGTATTGGTACAACGACATGTATTATGACTGAAATTAATTTTAATATATTAAATTTTATGTATTTTGCGAATTGGTAATGTATGTCCACAAGTTGAATAATAGTGATGAGTCAAGTGATGAGTTAGTCTGGTATTGTATTGGAAGCTCATGATTAGTAATAGAAGTCTCACTAAATTATGATGATTTTTTTTTTTTAGTCTTTATTTCTTTCATTCATTGATTCAAGTGATTAGAAGTCCAGTGCTGAGTTAGTTTTGTATTGGCCACTAGTAATAGATGTCTCCATAAATCATGATAATTTTCCCAATGTGTGAAAACAAATTTTGGCTGTTAGTCTTTCTTTCTGTCATTAATTGATTTTAGCACAATATTTTCAAGCCCTGCAAAATTTCTCTTACAATGTTTTCACTTTGCACAGTTGTTTTTAGCTGCATTGGATTTCACACGCTTAGTGAAATATTAAAGCATGCCTTGAATCCACGAATCTTAATAAAACATATCTTAAAAAGACATTTTCCATTACCTTATTTCATTCAGTAATCAATATCCATGGCTGAGATGAAGCTTAATTGGATCAATAAAAATATACGGTCACCCGGTGGTAGCCAGCATGTGTGCCAACAATTACTTTCGCGTCTCAAAGATATCAACGGTGGAGAGCCGATTCCCGAACCGGCTGAAGGTGGCAGCTTGATGTAACCATTATACGGCCTATGAAGTGGACACTCGAATTTGATTTAGTGTTACATTGTCAATGCTATCGTGACGCAACACGATCTGGAGGACACATGCAACGTGCCCTTAAAGAGCTGTGCGGTCAGACAACACCTGCGCTGACTTAGTTTTTCAGGCACAAATGAAGTGTGTTCAGCGATTCATTCTTGTCGGCGATATCTTGCGGGTTCCGGAGGGTTGCGGCGTGGAGGATGGCACATCGATTGTCGGCGAAGTTCCTGGGAGACCGTCAGCTTTGAAAAAATAAAGATGGCCATCGAAATTCCCGGGGGTGTAAGTAGAACTCGAGCTGAGTTTGGATAACTACCGCCAACGACAATTTCCGTTGTTGTTGACCGTTGGCTTTCTTCTAAGCTCTCGTGTTGATTTTGGTGTTTGTTGCGTCTTCATGTCCACATTCTCTGTCCATTTCGATAATGACATGTGCCTGTTTCTACTAAAACGGCCGACACTGTTTTTTCGTTTCAGTGTGGCGGCGGGGCCACGAGGGAGTTTTTCAAAAGATGAGATGGATAGCCACACATGTAATAATGAGGCAGTGACGTAACTCGTGTCGTGAGTTTCCATTCGAAATTATAATGTAATGAAATCGAAACTTGATCCTCCGGCGATGATGGAATGGAAAGATGCAACGCTTCGACATTCCCGTCTAAATATTATTACAAATATATCTTAAAGGTTCAAATTAACATAGAAATCAATTTGATATTTTTGGGGATATGCACACATATATATATTATAGGTATATTCTAGGTTTATGATAGGCCGTAGTCTTCCGAAGCAACGTTTTGGCCTAGAATCTCGCAGAGTTTTTTTAAAAATCTGGCAAAGATTTTATCCAAATCATGTTTACAGTTGTTAAAATTTAGTATTTTGAGTGCCCTAAGGGTTTTTGGTAGTGCTGAATCCATTTTTACTATCAAAACTAGATTCCAAGCACTCCAACTACCTGATTTCTTGAAATTTTTTTTGCCCGGATTGCAGCAAAAAACTGCCGTCCGCGCTATTTCGTTGCCTGGGTAAACAACTCCTTATGATAGTCTTTGAAAGAAAATTTATTTATTTTTCTACAGAAATATTATCAAGATTGTACAAGATTCGATTGATCTTTAATATAGTGTATTTCTTCAATTGGTCTTAATGATATAAAATATATTCATAATTATACAAGTTTTAATTAAATAATTTTTTTTCCTATGCCTTTATTTTAAAGATTTAAAAATTAATTTTAAATTTTAAATTTAACAAATATTAAATTTTTAATATTTATTTTATTTGTATTTTTTAAAATATTTATTTAAATTATATTATTAAAAAATTTAATAAATTACAATTATATATTTTAATATTTTAATTATTAATTATTGATATTTTGGTTATCATATTATTAACATTTATTAATGGTTAGACGTTACTTAAAATTCTTTAAAAGTTTATTTAAGTATTGAGAGATGTAATTTAAGATTATTATAGATTTGCTTAATTAAAGATTAAGAATGTTTGTAGGGTGGAAAATATTTTTAAATTTAAATCTAATACAAATATATAATAGACAATTTGAGATAAAAGTGTTTTTAATTTCAATCTTATTGAAATTATAAAAATGACAAACTCTTTCATCCTTTAGATATTTTGGGAACTGACAAAGGTTTAAATTTACAAATTAAGGAAAACACATTTTATTTCTTTTTCAATTTTTAACTATATAATTAAATATTAATATTACAATATCTTAAAAAATTATGGAATTGTAAATCAATTAAACAAGTCTTTATATTATAATTTTAATTAAAATTATTAAAAATAAAATAATATTTAAATTTAGCAGTAATTTTTTTAATCCTATAAAAATTAAAACCTTATAATTTAATTTTTAATTTTCATAAATAAATAAATTATTTTAATTCTATATTAAATAATTATATTATAAATAAGTATTAGATAAATATATTATTGTGAATTATGTTATAGCTTTTTGTTTCTATATTTGTTATAAGAGTTTATATGATATGAAATATTTGATTATAAATTATAAATTTATTTATATTATTTAAATTTTATTATAAAATTTACATGTTTATAAAATGTAAATTATTTTATAAACAATAAGATTAATATATTTTGATTATAAATTTATAATTTATTTATATTATTCAAATATTTTTATAAAATCTACATCCTTCTAAAATTTAAATTGCTTTATAAACAATGATATATGTGGACATAAACAATGAATAGGTAATATATAGAAATAAGCAATTAAAAACTAAATTTACATTAAAAAAAATTAACAGCTACCATCTATATATATATATATATAATTCATCATAATAGTATTGTATATAAAATACTATGAAAACTTGCCTTGCATGGTTTTGCTCGTTCTTGGGCTTTATGTTTTGATTCTTTAGGGGTTTTTTTGTGGGCTTTCAGTCATTGTACATATGTATGTATCCACAGAGTTTGGGTGGTTTGGGTTATACATTGTGAGACTGATTCCCAGTATTTTGATCAATGGAGTTTTTACTTTGAACCATATACTATATGCATGATTATGTAAACATCTTTTTATCTAATAGAAAATTATTGTTTTTTTTTTCTTAAAAAAAATAAAACACTATGAAAAAATATCATCATAGTAGTGGTGTATATATTGTTTTAATTTTTTTTTAATCAATTTGTATTATATGATTTTCTTATATTATATAGAAAATTGAATTATAATACCATTAAAATGTATATTAATATATTTTAAAATATTTTTATTTTAAATTCAATTTATATATAAATTATAATATATTTGGCTTTTATCTCTATATATATGTTGTATTATTATAAAGTTATTTTTTTTCCTTTCCATTTTAAAAGTATTAAACATGATTTAAAAACAAAATATAACGGGCGATAATTATAAATGTAATTGTATATATATATATATATATATATATATTAACTAAAGAGATTGATTATCCTATTAAACTGATACGGTCGGAAAGGGGGCAGGGAGGAAAGTGCTGCATACAATTGATAATACGTATTAAAGTATTCGAATTTAGTTAGCCCACAATGACGTTATAAATTGTTGTGATGAAGCTACCTGGAAAAGTTGAAAGATGTACCAAGACTGAGTCTCTTTTGCCACCGGCTTATCAAGGTCGGCGGCTAGCTGTTGTGGCCATGATTGCGAACACGCCATCCTCATTTGGGTTTCCGCGTGTCCTATTATTTGCCGTCTAAACGAAGTTTACAAAAGCAAAAGGCCTTTAAAAACAACGCGTTCTGAAATCGTGTTTCTTCTCATCTATCGACTACCATCTATTTATATATTGTGAACAAGCCGTGGGAGTGCGTGTGAGCGCTGCTTGGTTGAAAATTTTAATAACCCCATTTTTCGAATTAACTCTCAAACCCTGAAGGAAGGAGGATCGCTTATACAAACAAGAGTTTCTATTGTTGTATCTGTTACGTTTTATTCACAGCATTGGTTAGCACTGAGCAGAGATGGCTGCATCCTCTCTAATTTTTCAGAATAAGCGAGGGAGAGATGAATATTTGAATAGCGGATTGGCTTCGCCAGACGCGAAGCGAACTCATAGCGAAACATTGGGGCATGGCTGTAATCGCATGGCGTTGCTCGACAGGATTGATAGCGTGGATAACAACAGCGAAAATCCATAAGATACCCATATTGTTGTGGATAACGTGGACGGCGACATGACGCTGAACGTGGTTATAAATTCCGTGGAAGATGAAGTTGGGTTGAAGGCACAAACAGATAATAACATCAAGTTCACCGATGAAGAGAGCAGTACTGAACAGATGGGTTCAAATAAGCAAGCCAAACTAACAGCAGACGTGGATTTTGAAGCGACCTCCATGACGTTTGATATGGGAGACTTCCCTTATTATGACGATGTGTGGGGAGAGCTTGGTTTTTTCCTCGAAAATTTTACTCCGGATGAACTTGGATTAATCCTGCAGAACCATATCTATGGAGATTCAGATCTCGATAGCATGTTATATCTGGATGCCGTGCATGGCTATGTTGAGGGTCCAGAGGTTGTCTATGGGTATCTGTGGGAGGACGATATTTGGCAATATTGAATGGACATCCAGTTATGCAAAATTATTTCGTATCGCCACGGTAGGAAGAATTTGGAAGTAGTGGATGCAAACCTCACCAACCGATGCGTGACCGCCATATAGAAAGGATTGTAATGTATTTACTACCAGAAAACCAGGCTTAAAGCAAGCAGAGAATGTCGCTTTATTTCCAGTCTATTTCCTTTCAGCTGGCATAGCTTTAAAGCTGCGTGTAAAATTTTATATTAAAAGATGAAGGCTAACGTGGTAACCTCGTTTTTCCCCGTTTTAATGATTTCTGCATATTTAAATGCTTGTATATGCTAAAGATGATTCACCACATGGAACATGTATATATACGCAGGTAGACGTATTTATTTCAATATGGATGTAGGGTTGCGGAATAAATTGTTTTTTTTCTAAATCAATGGACGATATCGATTTTTAACGGGATATGCTTGTCTGATAAGCACATGAAGGGCTGTACGGTCAATGAACGCTTTACAAAATAATTTAATGAATTGTTTCTATTGAAATTGAAACGATAGACTGATCGCGATTTACCCGATGTCTTTCTCCACCTGGTTGATTTGATCGACCAGTAAAATGCCCTTTCAACTAACGATGAATTTGAATAAGATTATTGAATAAGATCGAGAAGCGATAATGTTGTGAACAGCCGATATGGGAATGATCAAGACGACAGTCAACCTGAGAGAAGGATGCTTATCACAGACAGACTCCATAACAGCTACATGAATTGGAGGCATATGTTATGAAACTACTCTTGTTTCAGATGGGTTCCTTGATAAATATGTTTTTTTAACCATGATTAGTTTTCTGGATGAAGTTCATATGTGTTTGTTGTTTACATGAAAAAGCAACACCAACAACTTACAAAAAGTTGCATGTTGGGCCTCGCCAAATAAAGTTCTGATTTCAAAATCATCGCAACCAAATGAAGTATGCATTGCTTAATTTTTCAGGGGAAAGTATGCACTATTTAATGTGTTGAAAATATTAAAGTCACTTGCAAAACCTCGTGCAGGAGAAATGGAGTACAACAAGGGCAGAATGGGTTAAGTGCACACCACTGTGCATTTAATAGAGGTATGGAGAAACTATAAGGATGAATTTTATGTTTATGGGGGCAGCCTACCTTGTTGAAGAATTGAAGGCGTTCGTGGTCTTTGCCACACAACATAGAGTTTTATTGTAGATCAGTCTTATCGAGTTTTTACGCCCCCACCAACCGAACAATAGTTTAAAGTTTAAACGCGCCAAGTCTTTTGTTTTGAATTGACCGTGTCCCACTTGCCAGCTCAGCAAGCGACGTGGACCAATCAATGTCCATCGTTGTTTCTCACTTCACCGCCCGCCCATCCACAACAATGGTCCATCGCCGAACTTGTGATGCTATGTGGTCCCTACCACCATCGCAACATCGCGTCATCGCTGTATTGCAATTTCGCCAAGTCTTCCGTTCCTCTGCCCGCGGCTCCGAATCGCCGATGTCACAACATCGCATATCGCTCCGCCAAGGTCCAAGCCATCCACACCGTTCGTCCACTGATGCGCCGATATGAAGCCTGTCCCATATGCGAACTCACCACAGTCGACCAATCGCGTTGTTTCGTGTTCATTTTTGCCCTTACGTCATTATCTCCTTTTGTTATGCGAATTTGTTACAAATTCCTGCTCATAAAGTCTTTGAAATCCAGGCAGGTCCTACCACCAGCCAATTAGATTGCGTTCACGTTGGTTTCAGGCTTGGTGACGTCATATGAATTTGTAACGCGAAAAGAATGCAACGCGGTTTAACTTTTGTTTGAATTCTGAGTCTAAAGTTTTAAAACATAGGCTTAAAAGTTTATTATATGCGGTGGATTGTATTAAGGTTCAAAGACCTTACGATAAAGTTTTTTTTATAAACGCCGCGGTGACAAAGTCGCGGTCAATATATATATTATAAATTTTTTTCAAAGTTTATAATATATATTTCCAATATTTTGTTTTAATTTAATTTAATTTTATTGCTGCGCCATATAAATAGAAAAATCTCGAAGGCGTATATGCAGAGTGTGTGTGTATTTTGTGCCTGAAGGCAAAACAGAAAAAGAACAGTAAAGCACTATATGTGCGGTTTTTTTTTTTAGAGACAGAGTCTTGTTCTGTAAGCACTGTGTGTTAAAGCAGTCATATACAGTTTTTGTAAACCCCTCAGGAAGTGGAAGAACACCATCCTTTTGTAATGTTTTCTTTGTTAATGAAATAGAAGCACTTTGTGTTTTCTCTGTCCAGCAAGAAAGAATTTTTTTTTTCATTTTCTGTGTTAAGAGGAGAATTTTATTATGTGTTTTGGAATATTTAGAAATTCCAACATGGTATCGGAGCTAGTCCAGGGTATTTGAAGGTGTCAAAGAAGCTAAAGGAAGGATTTTTTGTTGCAGCAGTTTCTCCAGCAGTGTGAAGGCTCAGCTAAAGTCCAAGGTATTTCTCAAAACAGAGTCTGTCTTTTAAAGAAGGAAAGACAATTTGTTTAAAAAAAACACAGTCAAGTTTATTACATAGTTTAGTGTGCTAAGTCATGGCAGGAGCTAGCACAAGCATGAGTACTGGAAATACTCAGCGCCCATAGTTCAATAGGAAGAACTATGATTATTGGGCAATCACCATGAGAGCCTTGTTTGCCTATCAAGACTTATGGGAGCTTGTTGAAGATGGTTTTGAAGAACCAGCAGATGAAAATGCCTTTAATGCCTTAACACAGGCAGAGAAGGATTTGTTGAAGAGAAATAGGAAGAAGGACTCAAAATCCCTCTTCTATCTCTATCAAGCAGTACATGAGAGTGTGTTTCCAAGGATATCAGCCACTAAGAGATCCAAGGATGCATGGGATACCCTCTAGATTGCCTATCAAGGTATGGAGAAGGTGAAGACAGTAAAGCTACAATTGCTGAGGAGAGATTTTGAAACTTTGTTGTGTGAAATAACTGTTGAATTAATTCACCAATATTTATGTATCAATCCGAGCTCGTAAACACAAGCTGTACTGCGCTCTCAAGATTTAGCTCTTAGAGTCGAAGTTTGCATGATTCCTTATGCTGTTTTATTCAAGAATGGAGGCACACAAAAATAAATCATTTCATAGCAAATCCTAGTTGGAAATCTTCGTTCTATCTATATAAATTTGGAATCAAAACCATTACTAATCAACAGCAATAATGACTCACTGCTTCAAGAGAAATCTAAAAAACCCTAATTCTGCTTTTCAGAGGTCACACTTTGAAAGGAATTTCTAATTTGAGTGAACCAATGAATGATCTCACACTCACACAGCAAACTTGTAATTACAAAGGGTATCTCGAATTATTTCTAATATCAACACTCCATGGCAGTTTCACTATACTAGGGTTAAGTGGGAAAGTGCAATATCACACTGGTTCGGATATCAATTTCTCACACAGATTCCAGTCATGACAGCCTTCAATCCTCCATACCTAACCGACTTGTTTATGTATATATATATCACTTACTCTTGGCAATTTTAATTTCTACTTTGCAAACCAAATTACATCAGACTCAAGTTATCAGAGTGTGCAACTATTCTATGGGTATCAGTTTTGAATTAAAATTTTCCAATTGCGTTTGGGTAAGATTACTTAGTCTTCTATTATGATAGACATTTTGCAATAAGACAATGTCATGAATTTAATCAACACATATCACAACAAGGTATAATACAAAGACAAAGATGAATTTAACTCTTCAATTTCACAGTTGACATTATCATGGGCAATTATATAATCATTCCCTGGGATTTGCAAGAAGATTTCAATTTTCAATGAATGATCAGGTTGCAAGAGTTAATTCTTTCGTCACTTTGGTGGAATGAAATTGTGAAGCCTAACACATTAGTTCAAACACCAATCCAAGCTAGCTAAAACTATATCTTCAAAGAAATACAGGCTTTCACTAAGGAATCTCACTAATTTAACTTGACCCTACTTTCATGCAACAGGGCAACTGAAAATACTGATTTCAACATGCCAAAGGAATGGGAAAATTTCTCTACTCAAAACTATTCTATGCATCATCCATTTTCTTCCACCTAAGCAACACACTATCTCCTCGTAACTTGTTAAATAATACTAAAAAGGGACCTTCAGCTATCTCTCTGCAATGAATCTAACTCCACACTCTTCTTTTTGGAATAAGCCAAACTCTAAGGTAACAAAATTCTACCTCTGCCACCCAAGTGCATCTGTTTCAAGCAAAATGATATCTATCTATTACAGTGATTGAACTATGGTCTTCAAGCTATGCACATAGAAATGGTTTGAAGATTACTTAAGGCATAGGGTCATTCAACACACAGCACAATGAACCATTGAAACTGAGTTGCAACTTGAGTGATAATCTGCTACTGGAATCGTTTTATCAATGCAGATCCCAAAAAAATGATCCACCAAATGATCGAATCAAACGTATACCATCAAGTTTTGTTAACACAGAAATACATTCAGCAGTTTGTTTGTTTAGAGAGAGGACAAATTGTTTGCTCGACTCTGTTTCTAGCAATGCTCAAGTCATAGCGAGGAAAAAGTGAAACAAAATCCCTATGGAAGAAATCAAACACACCTCAGCGATAATCACCGGGTTTTTCTAAAGAGGACACTCCAATCTAATCCTGGAGACCTAGAATTGTTCTGCTATGGCGATGTGAAACCCATACTGACATCGATTTCCAAAATCAAACAACTTATGCTAACATTAATTTCCAAATCAAAACGAAGAGGCACTCAAGCATCTAATTAGCAGTGGTTATAGGTTTTAGCAACAGGAACTTTAGCCACAACACAAATCGATTTCAAGGAACATTAAACTTCTGCAATTACGAATTTGAAACAACGATATTTGAGAAAACAAACAGACATCAAATCCAAACCAAATCGTAATCCAATTTACTCTGCATTCAACGGGATCTTGGGGACGCTGGAAAATGCAAATCGAACATACATCAAATGTCACACTAATTAATTCCAATCACCCAAAGTCTAGATGCTTCAAAAAATGCAAATCAGCAACATGAATCGAGTTTCACAACTACTTAACTCTGTAATTTAAAATTACTGAATCCTTGAAGCTTCAGCATAGGTGGACTATGCCAAACATAAATCGATTTTCTTAACCAACTACTCTGCAATTCAAGTTTTCAAAATTCTGGCAATGTGAATTAAACCAAAACAAATCGATCTGCAAAAATAATTAATGCTACAAATAATAATTTAACCACACAGTTCCTATGAATTACGTCTAACTACTCTACTGAACTGAACCGACTGTGGTGGGCCCTTGCCACACCCAGGAAAGCACTGATTACAAACTAATTCACACTTCAACAAATGCAAATCAGCAACATGAATCGAGTTTCACAACTACTTAACTCGGTAATTTAAAAGTACTGAATCCTCGAAGCTTCAGCACAGGTGGACTATGCCAAACATAAATTTATTTTCTTAACCAACTACTCTGCAATTCAAGTTTTCAAAATTCAGGCAATGTGAATTAAACCAAAACAAATCGATCCGCAAAAATAATTAATGTTGCAAATAAGAATTTAACCACACAGTGCCTATGAATTACCTCTAACTACTCTACTGAACTGAACTGGTTGTGGTGGGCCCTTGCCACACCCGGGAAAGCGCCAAATACAAACTAATTCACACCTACAACAATCTGCTTCAGAAACTCATCACACCTACGTAATCTTCAAGCAATCAAGAAAACACCAGCATTTTAAATCGATTTCTTCTTTTGAACACCAGAGCACAACGTAAATGGATAGCTGAAAGATGTGTTATATTAACCTCCTCATCAAAAGGCGAGTCTTTTCCCTTATAGGCATGCTTACATCGTAAATTTAGTAACAGTTTCATGACATAGCAAGCGTTGGAGACCAGAGATATGGAATCCACGAAATTGGCACTTCCTGATCTAAATTACACTAACAGTTTCTATTACAACTGATTGCAGCTATATAAAAAACAAAATCTTCTTTGAATCAATCTAACTCCACTTTGCTTTAGAATGGCTAGCTGGCCCTCCATGAGTTTTGACTATGCCAAAGTGCTAGAAGGACGTTGAATTGCTGAGCTGGGGACTTGAGCTGGAGCTTCCCATGTTGGCACATCCATTGTAGGCTATCTGAAAAGACATAAATTCCTCCAAGTCGACAGAGCTAATCCAACAATTATACAATATATCCATTGTTCTGCCCATAGTGATAAGTTGACAAATATCATATTACAAAAAAATGCCTAATACTAGCTATAGAATAGTGGAAACAACTCTACTTATACTGCTTTTACCTTTAACTGTGGTTTATGAAGGTCTGGCCATTTTAGGGACTTAGGAGAGGAAAAAGAGGATTTATAGGTGTCAAAATTAGGCCAAAAAGGGGCTAAGGAGGTGATGAAAAATAGACAAAAAGCAGCCCCAACAAACTCTCTGTATGAAAGAGTATGATAACATAGACTCATTCTTCACACATGTGATTGGATTGGTCACACAGATAAGGTCTCATGGAGAGACACTTGAAGAAAGAAGGATTGTGGAGAAAGTGTTGAGGAGCTTACCCTCAAGGTTTGATGTGATAGTCACAACCCTTGAAGAGACAAAGGATCTCTCAAAATTTTCAGTTGATGAACTTCATGCATCACTGATGACTCATGAACAAAGATTGGGTAGAAATGCACACTCATCTTTGGAGCATGCCTTCAATACCCAAATGTCCTTTGGAAGAGGAAGAGGTCAAGGCATAGGAAACTACAGAGGAAAAGGTAGAGGCAGAAGCCAAAACCAAGGAGGAAGAAATAGCCTTGCAAATACTCAAGGAAGAGGCAGCAATCAAAATTAGAACCAAGGCCAAGGCAGCAGCCAGCAAGGTGGACAAAATCAAGCACATGGAAAAAGGTATGATAAATCCTAAGTCCAATGTCATTACTGTAAAAAATATGGCCATTATGCCAATGAATGTAGGAAGAAATAGAGTGACATGGGTAATATACCCAGTGCTAATTTTACAAAATAAAATATCAGTCAAGATAAGTTGTTTCTAGCATGTAATATGGCAGAAGAAAAGAATGAGGATATATGGTTTCTAGATTCAGGGTGTAGTAACCATATGACTGGAAAAATTGCCATGTTTTCTTTGTTAGATGAAAATTTAAAGTCTCAAGTTACATTGGGGACAGACAGTAAGGTCTCCATCACGGGAAAAGGCAGAGTAGGTGTCTTGACAAAGAAAGGAGAAAAGAAGAGATGTATATCATGTACCAGGTATGAAATGTAATTTTTTAAGCATTGGACAGCTCATTCAAAAGGGCTACAATGTTTTCTTTGAAGATTATGTATACACCATCATGGATAAACCACCAAGTAAGCAATGTATTGCTGAAGTGAAGATGACAAAGAACAGAATGTTCCCTCTCAAAATGAGAGCATATTTGAAGAAAGAAGAAGAAATGGCAGAGTGACACAAGGGACATTCCAAAGAGAAGAAAAAGATGAAAACTGGTTATGGTACTTGAGATTTGGACATCTCAAATTTGGAGGACTAAACTTGTTGCACAAAAAAGGAATGGTAAAGGGATTACCATTGATTGAGAAACCAGACAGCCTATGTGAAGGCTGCATCTTGGGAAAACAACGCAGAGAAAGCTTTCCATCAGGAAAGAGCATAAGGGCAAAGGCACCCTTAGAAATTGTCCATTAAGATTTGTGTGGACCAATGCAAACACCATCACTAGCAAGAAGGCACTATATGCTGACTTTTATTGCTGATTACACAAGGAAAACTTGGGTTTATTTCTTGAAATATAAAAGTGAAGTGTTTGAGAAATTCTCCCACTTTAAGGCACTTGTTGAGAACCAAAGTGGGTAGCACATAAAAGTTTTAAGAATAAATAGAGGAGGTGAGTATATATCAAAAGAATTGCTTCGTTTTTGTAGAGAAAATGACATACACAAGCAATTTACAACAAGAAACACACTGCAGCAAAATGGAGTTGCTGAAAGGAAAAATAGAACGATCATGGATATGGTAAGAAGTATGTTGAAGGCAAAACATTTGCCAAATGATTATTGGGCTGAAGCTATACATTGTGCAACATACATCTTGAATAGATGCCCAACCAAAGCAGTAATGAATAGAGTTCCGGAAGAAGTATGGAGTGGCATAAAACAAGGTGTCACCCACATGATAGTTTTTGGTTGTGTGGCTTATGCACACATTCCAGATCAACTAAGAAAGAAGTTGGACAACAAGTGGGAGAAGTGTATTTTTATTGGATACAGTGAGGAATCCAAAGCTTATAGGTTGTATAACCCATCCACTAAGAAATTTATTATAAAAAGAGATGTTCAGTTCATTGAGGAAGAAGCTTGGGATGAAAGCATTGAGAAAACAGCCAATGTAAAGAGTTGTTTGTCTCATGATGATAATGAGGATGAGATGGCTAAAATACACCCATCATTAGTAGCACCACCTCCACCAACACAAGGAAAACAAGGGACACCACAAGCAGGAATGAAGACACCCTTGATAAGTAATGATAGTGCTTCTTCAAGCACACCACAAGGAGCAAATTTGAGTGCTTCTTCAAGCACATGTACACCAAATGAAAGAGGAACAAGATTCAGAAATCTAAATGAGATTTATGAGCAAGAGGCAAAAAATGAAGGTATGAACTCTTTATTTGCCTTATATTTCCATGTAGATGATCCTATTCATTTTGAAGAAGCTATAAAATATAATAAATTGATAGATGCTATGGATGAAGAAATGAATGCAATAGAGAAAAATAAAATGTGGGAATTGGTTGATCTCCCAAAAGGCAAGGAAGTCATTGGAGTAAAATGGGTTTATAAAACGAAGAGTAATGTTGAAGGTAAGATTGAAAGGCACAAGGCCAAACTTGTTGTCAAAGGCTACAAGCAGCAACATGGAAGAGATTATGAAGAAACTTTTGCACCGGTTGCAAGAATGGAAACAGTGAGAGGAGTGTTGTCCATAGCAACACAACAAAAGTGGAAAGTTTACCAAATGGATGTGAAATCAACATTCCTAAATGGAGTATTTATGGAAGAGGTTTATGTTGAACAACCTCTAGGCTATGAGAAAAAAGGCCAAGAGCACAAAGTTTGCAGATTGAAGAAAGCTCTTTATGGGCTGAAACAAGCACCAAGAGCATGGTACAGTTGGATAGATTCTTATCTACTGGAGAATGGGTTTGAAAAATGTGAAGGAGAACCCACATTATACATCAAGGAGAAAGATGGTAAGATGCGGATTGTTGTTTTATATGTTGATGATGTGATCTTTATAGGTAATGATAATTACCTCATTGAGAATTTTAAATCAGTCATGAAGGATGAATTTGAGATGACTGATATGGGATTGCTGAAATACTTCTTAGAAATAGAAGTAGAGAAAAATGAAAATAACATTTTTATTTCTCAAGCTAAATATGGGAATGAAGTTTTGGAAATATTTAACATGCAGGATTGCAAGGCAGCAATTACTCCCACAATGATGGGATTGAAACTCAGCAAATATGACAAAAGCAAGGATTTTGATCCTAGTTTGTACAAGAGCATAGTTGGCAGCCTTATGTATTTTACTGCAACTAGGCCTGATATTATGCATGCTGTTAGTTTAATTTCCAGATTTATGGAAAGGCCAAAAGAAGCACATTGGCAAGCAAAAAAAAGAATTCTGAGGTATGTGAAAGGAACTAAGAGGTATGGTATTTTGTATACTACTTCAGAAAATTCTGAGTTAATTAGATATACTGACAGTGATAGGGCTAGAAGTATTGATGACCAAAAAGGTACCTCTGGTTATGTTTTTCATATGGGTTCAAGAGCCATTTCATGGGCTTCTAAGAAACAACCTATTGTAGCATTGTCTACAGTAGAAGCAGAGTATGTGGCAGCTACAGCAGTAACATGTCAAGCAGTGTGGATGAGAAGAATGTTGAGGAATTTATGCCAAGAACAGGTAAAAGGCACAATGATTTATTGTGACAATAGCTCAGATATAGCATTGTCAAAGAATTCTGTGTTCCACAAGAGAACAAAACACATTGATGTCAAGTTTCACTACATCAGGGAATTGGTGAACAATGGTGAAATTGTTTTACAACATTGTAGAACAGAGGAGCAGTTTGCAGACATTCTGACAAAACCATTGGGATAGAAAAGTTTTTAATATTTTAGGAAATGCTTGGGTATGACAGATAACCCAGTAGCTAAATTTAAGGGGGAGTGTTGAAAATATTAAAGTCACCTGCAAAACCCCGTGCAGGAGAAATGGAGTATAACAGGGGCAGAATGGGTTAAGTGCACACCACTGTGCATTTAACAGAGGTATGGATAAACTGTAAGGATGAATTTTATGTTTATGGGGGTAGCCTACTTTGCAGAAGAATTGAAGGTGTTCGTGGTCTTTACCACGCAACACAGAGTTTTATTGTAGATCAGTCTTATCGGGCTTTTATGCCCTCACCAACCAAACAACGATTTAAAGTTTAAACGTGCCAGGTATTTTGTTTTGAATTGACCGTCTCCCACTTGCCAGCTTAGCCAGTGACGTGGACCAATCAATGTCCATCGCTTTTTCGCACTTCACCGTCCGCCCATCCGCAACAATGGTCCATCGCTGAACTTGCGATGCAATGTGGTCCCTACCACCATCGTAACATCGCGTCATCGTTGTATCACAATTTTTCCAAGTGTTCCGTTCATCCGTCTGCGGCTTTGAATCGCGAATGCGATATCGCCGATGTCGCATCATCGCATATCGCTTCACTAAGGTCCAAGCCATCCACACCGCACATCCGCCGATGCGCCGATGTGAGGCCGGTCCCACATGCCAACTCACCACATTCGACCAATCACATTGTTTCACGTTCATTTTTACCCTGACGTCATTATCACCTTTTGTTATGCGAATTTGTTACAAATTCCGGCTCATAAAGTCTTTGAAATCCGAGCAGGTCCTACCACCAAACAATCAGATTGCGTTCGCGTTGGTTTCAGGCTTGGTGACATGCTATGAATTTGTAACACGAAAAGAATGCAATGCGGTTTAACTTTTGTTTGAAGTCCGAGTCT
Organism: Pinus albicaulis; assembly: GCA_034641835.2. Lineage (NCBI taxonomy): Eukaryota > Viridiplantae > Streptophyta > Pinopsida > Pinales > Pinaceae > Pinus > Pinus albicaulis. The sequence goes on along the minus strand of JAXQQM020072666.1, from coordinate 56,967 downwards.
AAAGTTTTAAAACATAGGTTTAAAATTTTATTATATGCAGAATATTGTATTAAGGTCCAAAGACCTTACGATAAAGTTTTTTTTATAAATGCCGCGGTGACAAAGTCTTTGACTTTGGTCACACACACACACACACACACACACACACACACACACATATATATATATATATATATATATATATATATATATATATATATATTATAAACTTTTTTCAAAGTTTATAATATATATTTCTAATATTTTGTTTTAATTTTATTTTATTTTATTGCTACGCCATATAAATAGAAAAAGCCCAAAGGCGTATATGCAGAGTATGTGTGTATTCTGTGCCCGAAGACAAAACAGAAAAAGAATAGTAAAGCACTGTATGTGCGGTTTTTTTTTTTGAGAGAGACATAGTTTTGTTCTGTAAGCACTATGTGTTGAAGACGTCATATACAGTTTTTGTAAATCCCTCAGGAAGAGGAAGAACACCATCCTTTTGTAATGTTTTCTTTGTTAATGAAATAAAAGCATTTTGTGTCATCTCTGTCCAGCAAGAAAGAATTTTTTTTTGCATTCTCTGTGTTAAGAGGAGAATTTTATTATGTGTTTTGGAATATTCAAAAATTCAAACATAATGGCCATTAGGGCTAAAACACTATGCGCAAGGTCACACATAAATTCACCTAACTGTTTAAATGGACCCTGCTAATTCATATTTTTTTCTTCATTGCTTATAGTATAATTTAAATCCATTTCATGTTTGTTAATTATGTATTGTTATCATTGCTTATCGTTTAATTTAAATCGATTTCATGTTTGTTAATTATGTATCGTTAGCATTTGGTATGCTCAGAGAAGGCAACTGTTGCGAAGTAATTTAGTCAAAAGGGGAAATGAAGATCGTGATAAGAAGTTGTGGGGATGGTAAATTTGTGTCTTCGCATATTTACATGCGGAGCCGTAACATTCACCACTTTCTGAGTAGCCCTGATCAAATGGAGTAAATTGTATGCGATTGATTCGGTGGGGTTGGATGTTTTTGTAATGATATCGTTGATTAAACTCAAAACCAAAATCATGATGAAGGTGGATGAATACTTTTGGTTCATATGTGAGTCAAAATTCTTCTCATGCTTTTTGCCCTTTTTAAAACTCTTTCTAGTGCCATATCCATTTATATCAATCCCGATTTGCATACTCTTGGATTGGTTCTGCTAAACAAGAGTAAGTTGAGGGGAAATCGAAAGAATTCTCATGCAATTTTTTTTTTAGAGGAAAAAAAAATTTGGTCTATATTATGTACTAGCATATATTTAAAAAATTTCAAAGGTGTATACAATCAAATTCTGTGACCATATAAGTATGTCCTGAATCCACATAGTGTTTAAATAAAACTTTATCATCTGCTCTAGACTTTGCAAACAAAATAAGATACAATTATATCATAAACGTATCTTAAGGCACTGTTTGCTTCAGCATATGTCACTGCTGAGTGACAATCATCAGTCCATCTTAGTGTGTGGATCCACTCCCAAAACTGTTCTTTGTGGGAGTCTTGTCTCCATATTAATAAAATCTCAGAATGTTTAAGTAGTTCAATAAAAAATGTAGATCCCTTAGCTCCATTGTATCCTTCATGTTCCCTGTGATTGTCCTTTGTTCGTGTAATAAAAAATTAGAGAGTCAAAATTAGCACCTGAAGATCAAAAGAATTTTACTATGCCCTTTGCCCCGCTGCCAGAGGCATCAGTCAATTCATAATGCATTTCTCTGAATGTCCCCAACAATCCATTCTTCGATAATCTGTTAGCAATATCATTTTTCTCCCTAGAAATGTGTGTGAAAGAGATATTGGAGAAGGATCTACGCAGTTTATTAATCTTGTCCATCCAGTTGGATAGGTATCTGGGCGCCAATGTGTTTTGGTTATTCAGGTGTTGTATAAGAATGTTAGAGTCCCCAAAAACCCAGAGTTTGTCAATATAAAATTGTTTTGTGAACCACAAGACGCCCCACAGAGCCAACATCTCTGCTCTTGTATTAGTCCCTGTTGACCACACTTTGTCAATGACCCCATAACAGTACACCCCCATTTTTTCAAATGGGATTCATCATGTTCGACGTGGTCGCGCCATTTAGATTCCATCATCAGTCAACAGTTTTATAAAAAATGTAAACCCATTCTGCATGTTTATGATGTAAATGATCTAAGTAAGATCATAATGTATGTAACAACCTAGGTAAGCCTAATATGTTGGTGACGATTTCTATCCTAGGAGGTTTTTTGTCTCATTGATTTACTTGTGTTTTTCGACACAAGTGATCGACAAAGTTTTCCCCTCCAGCCTCACCCCAAAGCTAGGGTGGATTTTGTCATCAGCATGCTAAGTGATTCCTAGTGTTTTCTATCAAGTCTTTGTAAAAGTAATTTGGGAATAATCCTAGCTATTTGTCTAGATTATTTTATTACAAGCTACTTAGTCTACTAGATCATGTTTTGAGTCACAGAATTGGGTACATATTTGAGGGTCTATACGAATGGGTATTCCCCCTTCATGTGTCTAAATGTATTTATCTTATGTAAAGAGGGTTGGAAAAATAAATTAAAATCGCCTCTCAGTCAATTAATTAAAATTTCTGGTCAAATCAATTAAAAAATCTTAAGCCAGAAATTTAATTATTTTTAGGTTCTAGGTGAGTATAAAATTCTTCAAAGGAAAAATTCGTTGGTTCTAAAAAAATGAATTTTTAAAGGCTTCAGGCCAAGGGAATATTGAGAAATTCAAGAAATTTTGGACCCTTGGGCCTAGGTGGTTAAGTCAAAGTCAAAATTTTGAGGTAATTAACTCAAAAATATTATTTTTGAGTTAATTAAAATGGATTTAAATGATAAATTCGTTTTTTCCTCAACTTTATAATCTCGACGGTCCAGATTAAAAGATGATCAAATATTTTCGACGGTCCAGATTAAAAGATGATCAAATATTTTCGACGGTCGAGATTATTTTGACATGAATCAACCGAACTAGCTGTTGGAGATTCTATCTTATAAATTAGAGGTCTTGATGTGACATTTTCATCCGATATTTGGATCGTGCACTTGTTCTTGGAAGCTCTTGTGATTCCTTTTGATGAATAAAGCATAAAGACTTTGGGGTTACAAAATTTGGTGTTCCTTTTCCAAATCTATGTGGTTATTTATCTCTGAACTCTACTACTTTATTTTGCATTTTTATGATTGATGGCCTTCATGGATTAATCTGCACACAGGTATCTTGTGCAGTTTTCTGGGTTCATAAAATGACATTTTTGATTTAACAGAAAAACGAGTTATCTATTTTTCTGAAAGGTCTCATGTTTATTTTTTTAAATCTCTATCAATCTAAATTTCAGATCTAAGTGTGCAGGGAATTTTTTTTTTTAAGGTTTGAGCGTCTGGGGAAGTCTTCAGTTGGACCAGCCGACTCTCAGATTTCGTAAATTTGAAAAAGCCCATTGTTTCTAAATTGCCAAAGCTATCTTACGGAATTAATGGTTTTGCAGAGTCTTTTAAGACTTGTGCCTCTCTTTAAAAATTTGAATTTATTCTAAATTGTGATGAAATGGGTTTAAATCTGGCCATAAGGGCCTCAAAATTTGTAAATTAGCATTATAAATTTGTATATTTGCTCTAGGCTGTAACGGTTTAATAATTTTTTATGCATACAGTTTCGGGATCTATTCTGGTTTTGCAAGTTTGCAGGGGGTTTTCAAATTTTTTTAAAAATATCTGAGCTCGATCTAACCCCACAGGGTGAGATCTGGCCTCATAATCACTTCTGTTGGAAAATCTGAATGTTATATGATTAAAGGAACATCTAAGATTAGAGTTTGATGGAAAAATTTTAAGTTTGGTGGACGTTTTTAATGTGTATTGGGTTTGTTTTTATCACTGCCTTTGTCTGCTGCCCCTTCTCCACGCTGTCCCTGTCAACGATTTTTTCTGCCTTCATTTGCTCTATGCTTCTCCCATTCATCTACGCATCTGTCCTATGCCTTCTCTTTAGCCGCCATCTAGCTCCTCGACCTGCAGATCTTAGCCGTCGTCACCTTCTTTCCTTGCCATCCTTCCAGCTGTCAATGTCCTCATTCCTCTGCTTCTACGCGTCCTTACTGCCTCCGTCTAAGCCATCAACTCTGTTTTCGACCTTTCTTCTTCCGCCGTCCAGCTTTCCCTTAGCTGTCAACTTCCCTCACATCCTTGTCCATCGATCTCTTCACTCCTCACGCCGTCGATTCCTCCATTACTGTCGACTTCTTTTCCTCACGTCGTCGGCTTCTTCCCCTTCTCGACTTGCAAAAACAAAACGCACACATTAAAAGTTAAACACGTATATGCGTTAAACCTTTGGTTCAGATTCCATTTTAGTGTTAGGTTTAGATTTATTTTATTGTTAGATTTTAATTTAGTGGGGGTAGCGTTTAGTTTCAGGTGTATATTTTTATTAATTTAGCTTTAGTTTTAATTTGTGTAGTTTTATTTTAGTTCTAGGTTTTTTTTTTAATTCGATTTTGTTAACTTTTAGTTTTCATTTTAGATTTTAGCGTTAGTTTTTAATGTTTAACCTTTAGATTTTAATTTTTTTGGTCTTAGTTTAATTTATATTTTTGTTATTTAATTAGTTTAGTTTTAAATTTCTTTTTGTTTTAGATTTAAATCTTTAGATTTTAGTTCATGATTTTTTGTTTTATTTATATAGATATATTTTGTTTGAAAAATAATAAAAAATAAAAAAATTCTAAAAATTTTAAAAAATATTTTAGTCAAATGAGATTTTAATTTTTTTATCCTAAGTTTTACTATAGGAGCATTTTAATTTCTGGATTGGAATTAATAGAAACATCATAGATTCAGAAACATCGCAAGCATCTGGCATTTATTTTTTAATGATCATTTCATGATAGCTTTGCTGTGGGTTTAAGTATTTTAATGAATGGTTGTGGTGCTTTCTATTGAATATCATTGTGGTCATTTGTGTTTTTTATGGCAACATTTATACATCAATTACTTGGCTGTAATTGCATAATGAGATTTTTTAACTCCATAAGGCACTAGTTTTAATATAATTGATCTGTGAAATCTCGTTAATATCATCAAGTACTTGGTTATTTGACTGTCTCTAGAGTTGGTTGACCTTCAACCAATTCTATTTCTTCATTTCTATTAGGGTCTACCTCCCTTAGCTTGCAAGGAGACAGCTTAGATAGAGATATCGGGGATCAGGGTGATAGCCCCCGATCTGAGCCGTTGTTGCGGTGCCTAGACATTTTGTGCGACAAAATTTTTTGGCACTATTGCTGGGGATACAGTTTTTCTGTCCTTGGTATTAAAGACATTTTCTAATCTTCTAATCATTCCTCACCACTCATTAGCCTATTGTTGGGGTTCCCATGTTTTGGCCAGATTGGCAAGACCAAAAGATGAGACAACATCAGAACCACTTTTGGGCCCTAGGATCTAGCCCTCCTTGACCCGGAGAGGGATCTCTCCATGAAGCAAAGAATGATATGTCTTTGAGAGCTCAAAATGAGATGTTAGGCTAGGTATGAAGCACAAAGGAGGTTTTAAAATAATTTGGTTGGTTGGTTTCTGGGTTGGTTAGGAGACCATAAACCGAGAAGGTAATGGGAGAGAAGGAACAGGGCAGCAGGATATTTCAACAAAGAGGATAGGTCAAGAAAGTGCCATCCATTGGGCTATGGAGTCATGAAAGGATAATTACTTGCAACCACTGGCCAAGGCTTTCAAAGGGCAATTCATCTATACTAGAGGATCTTTTATATAGATGATGGGATGGAACATTAAGGAGAGAAGGTGCAAGAAGGAAAGCGGCCCAATTTCTATCTATAGATCAGGTCATAGGTCATTTAACTCCAGACTTGCTTGGACGTACTCAAAGGCAGCTCTCAAAGGTGGACAAAGGGGCAGCTTATAGATCAGACCAGAGGTCATTTAACTCCAGGTCTGCTTTAGCAACTCCAAGGGAAAAACAAAGATAAATTTGACAAAGAAACATCCAAGCAGCAAACCCCTAAGTTCATACATCAGCCAGCAGGCAATAACATCCACTGCGCTGGTTAAACCCCATGAATTCACTCTTGGATAACACATAAAGCAGAAAACATTAAAGATAGGGAGAGCAGGAAACATAGGGCACCTAGCAAGGGTGAATCCTATGTTATACTTCTGTTGCCTACCAGAAGAACATGAAACAATATGAAAATGTGATATACAGAGTTAGAAAAACATCACCAATAGTAATAGACCAGGATCCTGTGAAATGTGCTTTGATTGATTGATGCAAAACCAGTCATGTACACTGAGCTCAATGGCTAATACAGTCCAGAATTTCTCCTCCCATCCTATTACATACAACTACTCTGCTACTCCCTCCCACCACTTTTCTAACAGTCAAGAATGAATCCCTCTAACAGCAACTGCCACAGCAAGGCAACAACAACCTTTGCAATATGTTCCCGGGGGTTCTTATAAGAGAAGAGGAAGAAACAGAAGTAGGTGAAAAATTAAATGAGTCTCATTAATACAGAATGGTGGAGGAAGCCGAGCCCATTCTGCTTAATGGTTATATGCAGCGCTATGTGTATTCTGTAGATCGGTTTGGAGATCTCTGTCGGGTCGGATTTGACCTCAGATATTTATTTGGAGTCCTTTCGGCGTCTGGAGCTCTATGCTGCCATTCTGGAATAAATGAACTGGATGAAAGTCTACAAGGCCGCTCCATACCTCATACCTGCCGCCTGACTGTCTTAAATGAGCTTTAATCAGTGTAATTAATCGTTTCAGGGCTCGAGGAGGCATGAAGATTTATTGTAGGAAGGTGAACGCCTGGAGAAGAGTACTTTGCTGATATTAAACACGGGTAAGCTTTTGACGGCATGCTTAAATCTTCAAACTGTGCCTCGATTCTTTGACCATGGGATCATAATTGTTAATCTTCAATTAACCGGCTTGAATCCCTTCAAAAACTGTCTCTGTTGCTTCGCTGGCGGCTCTAATGGCCTCTCTGTGCTACCTGCTCAATAAAATAAACCTGTCGTGAACCGGGGCAGTGGTAGTGGGGAAATATATAGAGGCCCGGAGGGATGGTGGCGAGACAGTGAAAACAGCAGAAATAATGGAGAATGGCGGAGGAAAAGGCTATTAGTGTAAAACCCAAAGGTTAACGCTTGGGGGGAAATACACAGTAAATGACTGGAAAAACAATGGAGAGGAGCCGTGGATGTGGGACCCGGGGAACGCATCGCCAATCGCAAAGGCGGAAAGTGCGATGGCGGAAAGTGGCGCTAAACAGAAACCTTGCGCTTGCGATATTGCGATGGAGAGGAAGAATGCGATGGAGCGATTTGCGATCGCATCGAAAATATTTGCGACGTGATCAGATCGCATCGCAAATATTTGTGATGGATCTAACGATCATAACGCGTGAGAATGCGATCTGCGATAGATGCGATCGGGCGGAAGTGCGATGGCATGATCCATTGCATCGCAAATATTTGCGATGGATTGGTCGAACACAAACAATGAAAATGCGATTTGCGATCTGCACTATAAGCGGCGGGTTAATATATAAAAACTTTATAATAAAGTTCTATATGGAATGTATTTGCGGGGTATAGAAAAAGGGGAAGTGGTTTAGGCCTATGGTAAAGTTAAAAGTGGGTTTTAAGCCCATTTCAACGGATTTAAAGGCAAGGAGGAGTACGATAGAGGAATAAAGGGGAATGATGGCTAACAAAGGGAAGGGGAATAATTTAGAGGGGATCTTGAGGGGGTTTGAAAGGTAAGAAGGGAAAAAGAAGGGGAGACCAAAATAGAAGCTAAGTGGGGGGGGAAAAAGAGGGAAAAGGGCCTTTTGGGCATTTCTTCACAAACAACGAGGCTTTATAATAGGAATCAGTAGAGGGGAATTTATCAAAGGATAAAAGACACATGGAGGCTTCAAGGAGACTGTGTTTTCAGGGGAAATGCATTCCTTGAAGGCTCAAAAACATCTTAGCCCCCTATTTTGCTTGTCAAAAATTTCATAGGGGGGCTAACAGTGGCTCCACATGGGGATGGCTTCTTCTTGAAGGAGTCAAGAATTCAGAAAATAAATCTTTGGTGTAGGGCTGTGTGCCTCGCCGTTTGAACCATCCATTTCTTTTCTTTATCACCGCTACAGCCATGATGACAAATACATCGCAAAGAAATTTTAAAACAACAACTACCTACCCACAAGATAGTCCTAACATTTTTCTTTGGGTGCATTTGGGCTTCTGCAGACCCTTTACATCATTTTATTTATAAACAGAAAATAAACCTTTTCTAAGTCTACCCTTATTACTCCATGAGACCAAGATTAGGTTGTCGTCTCATCATGTTCTTACCTACACTACTACCTCGCTAGGATTAGACCGTTCCAGTTGGTGCTTTCTTCAGCATTCTAAGGCGTAATTAAAACAACTAACTATATGCTCATAGACTGAGCTTTATTGAGCTTTTCCTACCTACCATACTATAAATGGAAATATATGATGTTCTAGGTGATACAATAATGCCAATGCAGCCAGTACAGCAGTAAAAAAAAAGGATATGAGCACTGACTGCCTGTCAGAGATAACCACAGGGTTCTCTACGTGTGGTTCTTCAAAACTGTGGTCACCAGCAGTGGTGACCAATTCTGTTGTGTTTGGCTCTTGCAGAAGATCAATGCTTGAGGAACTGAGCCAATCAGGGCCTCCATGTATTCTACCACAAGATCAAGAAAATCATGCTATAAACTTCTTTCTTCGAAAGCCTACCATGACCGATAGGCTGTCCATCCTAACTTCAATCATCGTATCCAGCGTGGAGGCCTTCCTTGTAATTACACCTCCTCTTCCTGATTGGGAGTATTTGGAATATGGGCATCAACCAGAATACCTCCTCTCTTCTTTGGATCAAGACAAAGATGTCTCTGTGGGAAATAAGATCTCGCTCATCTTCACCGGCACTGGCTAGAGAGCTCATTATTTTCGACACGCTATCCTCTCGCAACGCAGCGGTTTTGTCGTAACTCGTGAAAAAATTAACATATTCTTGAGTGGGGGCTTCTTTGATTACCTCAATCCCTTTGGGAGAAGGCTCTGGATATTCGTTCCGCTCAGGACTTTCCTCATCTCTTTTCTCCTCATCCTCTGCGCTGAAGAGTTGCTGGCTTCTGTCCTCTTGGCAAGTATGACTAATGTTCGAATATAAAACAGAGAGAAGATTCAATGAATCCTCGTCTGCTACCATGCTTCCGATGTTTTCTTCATCAGTATCGTAGATGGCCTGCATAGGCTCATAATCTTCTTTAAGTTAATGGTCGTGATCTTCCTCCCATGAACCTACTGATGATAGCCCTACAAATTCGGTTTCCCTTTGGAAAAAATCATCATCAGATAGGTCAGCATCAGCGAAATCATAATTATAAGCGTAGTCACCCATCAAGTCTTCGAGACTTTCAGCAAGCTTTTCTTCAAAATAGTCTGCAAGTTTATTTTCAGATTCAAACTCTTGTTCATTATACATGCTTGGCATGCCGCTTACGCCTTGCAGTGACCTGGTATGTCCTTTCTGAGGGCGAGGAGCAGGTCTTTTCCAATCATCCTCTCTAGTTTCAGCCTCATATTCTTGCTCTTTTGCTTTCAGTAAGGAATTGGTAGTCTCTATCAGACTTTCCAGCTTGTCCTCTAAAGAGATCTACGCTGTTTGCTCTGTTCGGTCCTTCCTTGCTGCTTGTAATCTTTCTTCCCTGCACTGTATGCTGTATTCGACAGTGATTGCTATATCCTGCATTTCCTCCAGGCTCGAAGGTTCTCTTTCCCTTATATGGAATTCCACCTCTGGGTCAAAAGAACTTGGATAGTGCAATAGAGCCCATCCCAAAAGTGGCTTTATATCAGAAGGTATAGCATCATATACCTTATTAAACCTGGCTGAAAAATTCTGCACTGTCTCTGCTGGCTGCCTTCTCAAATTCTGATATTCTTTTAGGATGAGGAGAGCATTCTTTGGGGCTGCTCACCTATCTAGGAAAACTTGAGAAAACTGATGAAAGATGAATATGCTTGCCACTGGAAGGCCTTTGAGCCAATTCTTGACATTTCCTTGCAATGACAGGGAAAACATTCTAATGCACACATCATCTTCTTCTATTTCATACAACTCAAGTAAATCCTCAAGGTTTTGAACATGTTCCTCGACAGTGGCCCTTTTATTTTCTCCGTCAAAATGAGGTAGCTGGTTAATAAGTTCTGCAGGCAGGGGTTGGAAGAAAAGAGGTAAAACCAGAGGCCTATATCTTTCTATGACCTTTGTAGGTGTGGGTGGTGCAACAATGGGCTCATGGCTGCTTGAGGCTTCTTGAAGGGTGGGAGATACAACATGAGCTTCTTGTTCCACCAGTTTCTTCACAGGAGTACAGGTCTGCTCACAGTCTGCAGACTGAGGCTTGAGGTCTTTCCCACATTCAGTGTGGGTTTCATCTTTGTACACTTGATTAGGCTTAAAGTAGGACAGAACATAGTGATAGACAAAAACAATGAATTCTTTAAACCAAATCCAACCCGTATGTTCTACCCTTCTATGGGGTCTGGCCATTTTTCAGGTTCTTCCTCCAGTGGAGTCTTCGAGGATTGTGGGGTGTGGAGTGTGGAGTCGCCAGGTGGATGAATTTGACTGTTTAGAATAGGCTGTTGTCCATCATCAGCAATTGAATGCCAATCTAAAGGCGAAGTGGTTTCTTCCCCAGCGGAGTCGCCATTATGTTGGGGTTCCCATGTTTTGGCCAAATTGGCAAGACCAAAAGATGAGAAAACATCAGAACCACTTTTGGGCCCTAGGATCTAGCCCTCCTGGACTCGGAGAGGGATTTATCCATGAAGCAAAGAATGATATGTCTTTGAGAGCTCAAAATGAGATGTTAGGCTAGGTATGAAGCACAAAGGAGGGTTTTAAATGATTTGGTTGGTTGGTTGCTGGGTTGGTTAGGATACCATAAACCGAGAAGGTAATGGGAGAGAAGGAACAGGGCAACAGGATATTCCAGCAAAGAGGATAGGTCAAGAAAGTGCCATCCATTGGGCTATGGAGTCATGAAAGGAGAATTACTTCCAACAACTAGCCAAGGCTTCCACAGGGCAAGTCATCTACACTGAAGGATCTTTTAGATAGATGATGGGATGGAACATTAAGGAGAGAAGGTGAAAGAAGGAAAGCAGCCCAATTTCTGTCTATAGATCAGGTCAGAGGTCATTTAACTCCAGACCTGCTTAGACATACTCTAAGGCAGCTCTCAAAGAGGAAAAAAGGGGCTTTTTATAGATCGGACCAGAGGTCATTTAACTCCAGGTCTGCTTTAGCAACTCCAAGGGAAAAGCAAAGATAAATTTGACAAAGAAACATCCAAGCAGTGAACCCCTAAGTTCATACATCATCCAGTAGGAAATAACATCCACTGTGCTGGTTAAACCCCATGAATTCACTCTTAGATAACACATAAAGCAGAAAACATTAAAGATAGGGAGAGCAGGAAACATAGGGCACCTAACAAGGGTGAATCCTATGTTATACTTCTGTTGCCTACCAGAAGAAATAATAACACAGAAAATGTGACATACAAGAAAGGGGAAAAACATCAACAACAGCAACAGACTGTGATCCCGTGGAATGTATTTTCTGATTAATTGGTAAAACAACATGCACACAAGCTCAATGGTTGTTACCATCCAAACTTTCTCCTCCACTTATTACATACAAACTCTACTTCGTAACTCCCTCCCAAGACTGCCCCAATGTACCCAACCGAATCCCTCTAATAAAGAAATGCCCAACAACTAGACAAATAAACAACCTTTACATTATGTTCTCGGGGATTCTTATAGGAGAAGAGGAAGAAACAGAAGTAGGTGAACAATTAAATGAGTCTCATTAAGACGGAATGGTGGAGGAAACCGAGTTCATTCTGCTTAATGGCGTTGTGTTGTACTCTGTAGATTGGTTGGAGACGTTTGTCAGGTCGAGATTGACCTCTGATATGTTCTTTAAGTCCTTACGGCGGTCTGGAACTCTAAATTGCCATCCTGGAATAAATGAATTGGATGAAAGTCTGCAAGGCCGCTCCATACCTCATACCTGCCGCCTGACTGTCTTAAATGAGCTTTAGTCAGTGTAATTAATTTTTTCAGGGCTCAAGGAGGCATGGAGATTTCTTGTAGGAAAGTGTACGTTTGGAGAAGAGTACCCTGCTGATATTAAACACAGATAAGACTTTAACAATGTGCTTGGATCTTCAAACTACGCCTTTCCCTTTGAATGCAGGATTATAATTGTTAATATTCAATTAACCGGCTTGAATCCCTCAAATCCGTCTCTGCTGTTTCGTTTGGCCGCTGAACTGGCCTCTCTGTGCTATCTGCTCAATAAAATAAACCAGTCATGAACCGGGGCAGTGGTAGTGGAGAAATGTTGCGGAGGCCGGAGGAATGGCAGTGGAGCAGTTGAGGGCAATGAAAATAATGGAGAGCGGTGGAAGAAGTGGTTGATAGTGTAAAAACCCAAAAGGTTAACAACACACGGGAAATACGTAGGAAATGATCGGAGAGTGGGTGGAGAGGAGCTTCGGTGGATGTGGGACCCGGGGGAGCGCATCTAAATCGCAAAGGCAGAATATGCGATGGCGTGAAAGTGGCTCTTGGTAGTAAACCTTGCACTTGTGATATTGCAATGGAGAGGAAGAATGCGATGGAGCGATCTATGATCGCATTGCAAATATTTGCGATGGATCTAACAATCATAACGTGCGAGAATGCGATCTGCGATAAATGCGATGGGCGGAAAGTGTGATGGCGTGATCCATTGCATCACAAATATTTATGGAATGGTCAAACACAAACAATGAAACAAGCATTTGCGCAACTGCGTTTATAAGCGGCGGGTTAATATATAAACTTTATAATAAAAAGTTTCATATGGAATGTACTTGCGGGGTATAGAAAAAGGAAGTGGAGCAGCTTCATGGTAAAGTTAAAAGTGGGTTTGAAAGCCCATCTTCAATGGATTAGAAGGCAAGAAGGGGTACGATAGAGGAATAAAGGGTAATGATGGCCAACAAAGGGGTAAGGGAAGAAATTAAAGGGAATTCGAAAGGTAAGAAGGGAACAGAAGGGGGAAACAAGATAGAAGCTAAGTGGGGGGTTGAAATAAGAGGGAAAAGGGGGCCTTTGGGCATTTCTTCACAAACAAAGAGGTTTTATAATAGGAAACAGCAGAGGGGAATTTATCAAAGGATAAAAGACACATGGAGGCTTCAAGGAGACTGTGTTTTCAGAAGAAATGCATTCCTTGAAGGCTAAAAAACAATTTAGCCCCCGTTTTCTTGCCAAAAAATTTATAGGGGGGCTTTGGCTCCACATGGGGATGGCTTCTTCTTGAAGGAGTCAAGAATTCAGAAAATGATCTCTTGGTGTAGGCCAGGTGCCTGCTGCTTGAACCATCCATTTCTTTCTTTGATCAGCTGCCACAAGCTATGAAGACAACATATCAGCAGTAAAATTCTCCCAAACAACTACCTACCCACACTATAGTCTTAACATTTTCTTTTGGGTGCATTTGGGCTTACAGACCCTTTACATCATTTTATTTTTATAAACAGAAAATAAACCTATTCTAAGTCTACCCTTATTACTCCATGAGACCAGATTAGGCTGTTGGCCTCATAAGCTTCTCTACCTACACTACTACCTGCTAGGATTAGACTGTCTAGCAGGTTTCTTCTCTACATTCTAAGACATAATTAAAACAACTAACTACATGCTCATAGACTGAGCTTTATTGAGCTTTTCCTACCTACCCTACTCTAACTGGAAATCTCTGATGTTCTAGGTGATACAATAATGCCAATGCAGCCAGTCCAGCAGTAACAAAAAAGGATATGAGCACTGACTGCCTGTCAGAGATAACCACAGGGTGCTCTGTGTGTGGTTCTTCAAAACTGTGGTCACCAGCAGTGGTGACCAATCCTGTTGTGTTTGGATCTTGCAGAAGATCAATGCTTGAAGAACTGAGCCAGTGAAGGCCTCCATGTATTCTTCCACAGGATCAAGAAAATCATGATGTAAACTTCTTTCTTCAGAGCCTACCATGACTGATAGGCTGTCTGCATCCCGGGCAACTTCAATCACTGCATCTGCAGTGAGGCCTTTGTAATTACACTCCTCTTCTTCCTGATTGGGAGTATTTTGCATATGGGCATCAACCAGGAATACCTCCTCTTCCTTTGGATCAAGACAAAGATGTCTGTGGGAAAGAAGATCTCACTCATCTTCACTCCATCCTGGGCTAGAGGGCTCATTATTTTGGACAGCGCTATCCTTCAATAACGCAGGTTGGTTTTGCTGTAACTCTGTGAAAAAATTAACATATTCTTGAGCGGGGGCTTCTTTGATTACCTCAATCCCTTTGGGAGAAGGCTCTGGATATTCGTTCCGCTCAGGAATTTCCTCATCTCTTTCCTCCTCATCCTCTGCACTGAAGAGTTGCTAGCTTATGTCCTCTTGGCAAGTATAACTGATGTTCGAATATAAAACAGAGAGAAGATTCAATGAATCCTCATCTGCTATCATGCTTCCGATGTTTTCTTCATCAGTATCGTAGATAGCCTGCATAGGCTCATCATCTTCTTTAAGTTGATGGTCGTGATCTTCCTCCCATGAACCTACTGATGATAGCCCTGCAAATTCGGTTTCCCTTTGGAAAAAATCATCATCAGATAGGTCGACATCAGCGAAATCATAATTATAAGCATAGTCACCCATCAATTCTTCGGGACTTTCAGCAAGCTTTTCTTCAAAATAGTCTGCAAGTTTATTTTCTGATTCAAACTCTTGTTCATCATACATGCTTGGCATGCCGCTTACGCCTTGCAGTGACCTGGTATGTCCTTTCTGAGGGCGAGGAGCAGGTATTTTCCAATCATCCTCTCTAGTTTCAGCCTCATATTCTTGCTCTTTTGCTTTCAGCAAGGAACTGGCAGTCTCTATTAGTCTTTCCAGCTTGTCCTCTAATGAGATCTGCGCTGTTTGCTCTGTTCGGTCCTTCCTTGCTGCTCTTAATCTTTCCTCCCTGCACTTTATGTTGTATTCGACAGTGATTGCTATGTTCTGCATTTCCTCCAGGCTCGAAGGTTCTCTTTCTCTTATATAGAATTCCACCTCTGGGTCAAAAGAACTTGGATAGTGCAACAGAGCCCATCCCAAAGGTGGCTTTATATCAGAAGGTATAGCATCATATACCTTATTAAACCTGGCTGAAAAATTCTGCACTGTCTCTGATGGCTGCCTTCTCTAATTCTGATATTCTTTTAGGATGAGGAGAGCATTCTTTGGGGCTGCCCACCTATCTAGGAAAACTTGAGAAAACTGATGAAAGCTGAATATGCTTGCCACTGGAAGGCCTTTGAGCTAATTCTTGACATTTCCTTGCAATGACAGGGCAAACATTTTAATGCACACATCATCTTCTTCTATTTCATACAGCTCAAGTAAATCCTCAAGGTTTTGAACATGTTCCTCGGTAGTTTCCCTTTTATTTTCTCCGTCAAAATGAGGTAGCTGGTTAATAAGTTCTGCAGGCAGGGGTTGGAAGAAAAGAGGTAAAACCAGAGGCTTATATATTTCTATGACCTTTGTAGGTGTGGGTGGTGTAACAATGGGCTCATGGCTGCTTGGAGTTTCTTTAGGGGTGGGAGATACAACATGAGCTTCTTGTTCCACTAGGTTTTTCACAGGAGTATAGGTTTGCTCACGGTCTGAAGACTGAGGCTTGAGATCTCTCCCATACTCATCATGGGTCTCATCTTTGTACACTCGATTTGGCTTAAAATATGACAGGACATAGTGATAGACAAAAGCAATAAACTCTTTAAACCAAATCCAACCAGCATGTTCTACCCTTCTATGAGGTCTGGCCATCTTTCGGTTTCGTCCTCCAGCGGAGTCTTCGAGGATTGTGGAGTGTGGAGTGTGGAGTCGCCAGGTGGATGAATTTGACTGTTTGGAGCAGGCTGTTGTCCACCATCAGCAATTGAATGCCAATCTAAAGGAAAAGTGGTATATTCCCGAGCGGAGTCGCCATTATGTTGGGGTTCCCATGTTTTGGCCAGATTGGCAAGACCAAAAGATGAGACAACATCAGAACCACTTTTGGGCCCTAGGATCTAGCCCTCCTGGACCTGGAGAGGGATCTATTCATGAAGCAAAGAATGATATGTCTTTGAGAGCTCAAAATAAGATGTTAGGCTAGGTATGAAGCACAAAGGAGGTTTTAAAATAATTTGGTTGGTTGGTTGCTGGGTTGGTTAGGAGACCATAAACCGAGAAGGTAATGGGAGAGAAGGAATAGGGCAGGAGGATATTTCAGTAAAGAGGATAGGTCAAGAAAGTGCCATCCATTGGGCTATGGAGTCATGAAAGGATAATTACTTGCAACCACTAGCCAAGGATTTCAAAGGGCAAGTCATCTATACTAGAGGATATTTTAGATAGATGATGGGATGGAACATTAAGGAGAGAAGGTGCAAGAAGGAAAGCGGCCCAATTTCTGTCTATAGATCAGGTCAGAGGTCATTTAACTCCAGACCTGCTTGGACATACTCGAAGGCAGCTCTCGAAGGGGGACAAAGGGGTTTCTTATAGATCGGACCAGAGGTCATTTAACTCCAGGTCTGCTTTAGCAACTCCAAGGGAAAACAGAGATAAGATTGATGAAGAAACATCCAAGCAACAAACCCACAAGTTCATACATCAGCCAGCAGGCAATAACATCCACTGCACTGGTTAAACCACATGAATTCGCTCTTAGATAGCACATAAGGCAGAAAACATTAAAGGTAGGGAGAGCAGGAAACATAGGGCACCTAACAAGGGTGAATCCTATGTTATACTTATGTTGCCTACCAGAAGAACATGAAACAGTATGAAAATGTGATATACAGAGTTAGAAAAACATCACCAATAGTAATAGACCAGGATCCTGTGAAATGTGCTTTGATTGATTGATGCAAAACCAGTCATGTACACTGAGCTCAATGGCTAATACAGTCCAAACTTTCTCCTCCCAGCCTATTACATACAACTACTCTGCTACTCCCTCCCACTACTGTTCTAACAGTCAAGAATGAATCCCTCTAACAACAACTGCCACAGCAAGGCAACAACAACCTTCACATTATGTTCTCGGGGATTCTTATAGGAGAAGAGGAAGAAACAGAAGTAGGTGAACAATTAAATGAGTCTCATTAAGACGGAATGGTGGAGGAAACCGAGTCCATTCTGCTTAATGGCGTTGTGCTGTACTCTGTAGATTGGTTGGAAAAGTTTGTCAGGTCAAGATTGACCTCTGATATGTTCTTTAAGTCCTTACGGCGGTCTGGAACTCTGCGTTGCCATTCTGGAATAAATGACCTGGATGGGAAAACTGCAAGGCCGCTCCATACCTCCATAACTGCTGCCCGACTGTCTTGAATGGGCTTCAGTCAGTGTAATTAATCGTTTTAGGGCTCGAGGAGATATGAGGAATGCCGTAGGTAAACGTCTTTCCAGAAGGAAATGCGTTCTGCTAATATTAAAACGCGGATATGACCTTTGCGTGCTTAAGTCTTCAAACCGTGCCCTTTCCCTTTGAATGCGGGGTTTAAACATTAACTTCATTAATAACAGGCACCAACCCCCCTTTGAATTCCTTCTGCTGGTCCGCTGACAAATGCTGAAACGGCCTCTCTGTGCTGTCTGGGTAATAAAATACACCTGTTAGAAACCTGGGCAGTAGTGGTGGCGAAGTGCTTTGGAGGCCTGAAGGAACGGTGGCAGAACAGTGGGAACAACGGAAACAATGAGAAGTGGCGGAAGAAATGATTATAGTGTAAAGTCCCAAAGGTTTTTGCTTAAGTGAATCACAAAGGGAAATGGGGAAAAACAATGGAGCGGAGCCATGGATGTGGGACCCGGTGTGGGCAGAGGGCGATTTATTAAAGTTTAATGAAAAATGTGAAGGTTAAGACTCTTGGTGGGAATGCAAAGGAATTGAATGAAATGCAATGAAAAGTGACGGGAATGATCGTATGAGGTGGGACCCAAGATGAATCGCAAAATCGCAAATAGAGAAAGTGCGATGGGAGAAAATGCAACTGGAGGAAAATGCGATGGGGAAAGTGCGATGGGGAAAATGCAATGGGGAAAATGCGATGGGCGGAAAGTGCGATGGGGAAAATGCGATGAGGAAAATGCGATGGGCGAAAAGTGCGATGGCGTGATCCATTGCATCGCAAATATTTGCGATGGATTGGTCGAACACAAACAATGAAAATGCGATTTGTGATCTGCGCTATAAGCGGCGGGTTAATATATAAAAACTTTATAATAAAGTTCTATATGGAATGTATTTGCGGGGTATAGAAAAAGGGGAAGTGGTTTAGGCCTATGGTAAAGTTAAAAGTGGGTTTTAAGCCCATTTCAACAGATTTAAAGGCAAGAAGGGGTACGATAGAGGAATAAAGGGGAATGATGGCCAACAAAGGGTAAGGGAAGAAATTAAAGGGAATTCGAAAAGGTAAGAAGGGAAATAGAAGGGAAAAAAAGTAGAAGCTAAGTGGGGGTTGAAATAAGAGGGAAAAAGGGGGCCTTTGGGCATTTCTTTACAAATAGAGAGGCTTTATAATAGGAATCAGCAGAGGGGAATTTATCAAAGGATAAAAGACACATGGAGGCTTCAAGGAGACTGTGTTTTCAGAGGAAATGCATTCCTTGAAGGCTCAAAAACAATTTAGCCCCCGTTTGCTTGCCAAAATTTTTATAGGGGGGCTAACACACAATTTTGTGCATTATCTCATCCATTTAAAGCAAGTACAGTTGCTACTACATTTATGGACAGAATTCAAAAGCTACATGGAAGCCCAAGGGTTATTGTGAGCGACAGAGATCCCATTTTTACGGGAAATTTTTGGACGGAGTTATTTTCTTGTTTGGGTACTCAATTAGCTCATAGCTCATCTTATCATCCTCAATCTGATGGTCAAACTGAGATAGTAAATAAATGTTTGGAAATATATCTTCGTTGTTTTGTATCTGATAAACAAACACAATGGGTCAAGTGGTTACCTCTCGCTGAATGGTGGTATAACACTTCCTTCCATACTGCAGCAAAAATGACCCCATTTATGGCACTTTATGGATATCATCCACCATCGATCACATCATCTTTAAGGGAAAATTCGAAGGTTCAAGCAGTGGAAGATCACATCGATCATCAACAAGAAGTTCTCCAACTCTTAAAGGATAACCTGAATTTGGCACAAAATCGAATGAAACAACAGGCAGATCAACATCGCAGCGAGAGAAGTTTTGATGTAGGAGATTGGGTATTTTTATGGCTACAAACATACAAACAAATGTCCCTCAAGCAAGCTAAGAAGGATAATAAATTATCGCCAAAGTACTATGGTCCTTACAAGGTGTTGCAAAAGATTGGTACTATGGCATACAAATTGGAGCTTCCTGCTTCTTCGCGAGTGCATCCAGTTCTCCATGTTTCATGCTTAAAGAAGGTTATAGGTGAAAATCTTCCA
Source organism: Pinus albicaulis (assembly GCA_034641835.2). Taxonomy (NCBI): domain Eukaryota; kingdom Viridiplantae; phylum Streptophyta; class Pinopsida; order Pinales; family Pinaceae; genus Pinus; species Pinus albicaulis. The sequence goes on along the minus strand of JAXQQM020072666.1, from coordinate 37,297 downwards.
GTTCAAACAATATTGCCAGAACTTGATGAGGAAGGAAAAATCATATTGGAACCTGAAGCGGTCACGGAAACAAGAACTCGAAAACTACGGAATCGATCAATTTCAGAGTATCTCATCAAGTGGAAGAACTTACCCACTGAAGATTCTACATGGGAGGATGAGAATTTTATACATAAGCACCCAAAGCTACTCAAGCGTTGAGGACAACACTTTTTTGAAGGAGAGGGGCATGTTAGGTCCCTATATCACTAGTGTAGTCCCTTATTATTGTTAGTGTAGCCCCCTTATTGTTATTGTTGTACCCCTGTAACCCGAATATTGTTATTATAGTGTCATTACATTATTATTGTTAGGTCAGCTAGGATTATATTGTGACCCCATGGACTTCTATATATAAGAATTGTTCATTTATGTAATGTAAAGGAAGTTTCTCTCTTGAAGTGGCTTATTTCTAAGGTTTTGATCTCTCTTTTCTTCTATTTTTTGGCATTGGTTTCATCTAAATTGGAGCTTCTAAGAGAACAACTTAAGGAAGCTAGAGAAGAAATTTTAGAAGCTAAGCTGGAGTTATCAGACTTTAAACAAGAGAGACATGAACTCACAAACTTCAAAAAATACGTGAGAAAACATATTGATTTTTATGATGAGGTTGCAAAGAGGTCAAGGAATATGTTGAAAAGAACATTACCTCTACACAGAATGATGAAACATATCTTCAGGAGGAACTTGTGGTTGCAGTCAAAAAGGAGGAAGCTACAAGGCCATGTCAAAGAATTAGAAATACAAATGGAGATGGTGCAAGTAGAATTGAAGAAAAAGGATTTAAAGATGATTGTAATGGATGACCTTGCTGCCCCTTGAAAGATGGTAAGACACACCTTTTTTGTCCATTTTTAGTCTTAAGGTACCATATCAATTTAGTTACAGAGTTGCAAGCAATTTTTTGGAGCTAAAGAGAAAAAATTGCAAAATCTGGTTAACTTAGGGAATTTCATAGCGAGCTCCAGGCTTGAAGCTGAGTTTTCGCTACGAACTCATTGTGGAATGTTTTGAAGCAAAAATTCCAAAAAATATCATTTCAGGGGTGAATGAAAGCATGTGTTTACCTTATTTCACCTAATGAAGACCCTCCAACAGGCAGATAAGTCATAAAAATTGCAGAAGGTGGTGTAGTGAAAATGATACAAAAACTACGCTACAAACTTGCCTAAAATACTATGTTTTTCCAGCGAGCTAGAGTTTTGGTATTTTTGAATAATTTAATGTATTTCAAGGAGCAGATGAGTCATTAAAAGAGATTTTGGAGTATCATTGGGACACCTGTTGATGAATACCACTCAACAAAAGGATGACATGGTTGTCAGCACACCATTTTTTCGACCTCACCAAATACATAGCTCATCCTCAAATTCGGAATATCAGGGCCTAAAATCTAGCATGACAGTTTTCCACTTGCTCATAGTTGTTGCCACCTAAACAAGTTTGTTTGTTTCAATAGCCATCATTAACATGGGTTATTTAAAGTTTTTGTGATGTGGTTAATAGTGATAGAGTCCTTTTAGGTTAAAAACACTTTCCAACAGAATTATCTCTATTTTATCTCAATGTAATGAATTCCTTTTTGGATTATACCTCTAGATTAGTTTCGAGAGTCTATTCTAGGTGTCAGACCTATGTAAAATGGATTTCACTCTATAAATAGAGGAGTTTTAGAGTTAGAGGTTTGATGGATGTAGTGACCAAATGTTATGAAACCAGCTCCAAAAATATAAGAAAAGAGAGATCAACACCTTATAAATAAGCCACTTCTAGGGGGAAACCTCCTTTACATTACATAAATGAACAATTCTTGGATGATTCAAATGAAAAAACATCCTTTCTATATATAGGAGTCCATGGGGTCTCAATATAATCCTAGCTGACCTAACAATAATAATGTAAGGGTACAACAATAACAATAGTGGGGTTTTATGGGGCACAATAATAACAATGTGGGGACTATAAAGGTATAAAAATAACAATAAGTGGGCTACACTAACACAATAAGGGACTACACTATTAATATAGGGACCTAACATGCCCCTCTCCTTCAAAAAAGTGTTGTCCTCAATGCTTGATTATTTCTTGATGCTTCTGTATAAAATTCTCATCCTCCCATGTGGAATCTTCAACGGGTAAGTTCTTCCACTTGCTAAGATACTTTGAAATTGATCGATTTTGTAGTTGTCAAGTTCTTGTTTCTGTGACTACTTTAGAACTTCTTTCGTTGCGATGTTGATCTACCCGTTGTTTCATTCGATTCTGCATGAAAGTTAGGTTATCCTTTGAGAGTTGGAGAATTTGTTGTTGATGCTCGATGTGATCTTCCACTAATTTACCATCCATATTAGCTTTCATTTGATCCTTCAAACCATCCAACTTTGCCTCCATTTTTTCTTTTAAACCATCTATGTCATCTTTGATTTCTCTTTGCAAGATCGAAATTTGTTGCACTTGGTACCGTAATTTTGATATCTCATACTACAATTCTTCCTCTTCATGCATCATAGTAGATATTTATGAGGGATTAACGGGTGTGGAATTATTTTTATGGGCATTTTAGAACCCAATACTAATATCTATGCTTCAATATACTTTTGGAATCACTTCAAACTGTTTTTTCAAACAAGACTTATGTAATTTGAAAAAAAAACACACCTTTTTTCTTGCTTTTGAGGAGATCGATATTGAAACTGAATTATCTCTGTTATTTCAGATCTTCAATATCTGAAATTTGGTCCTCTAGTAGCCCTCTGAATATTCTTTCAAATGCCACAGTTCTGATCCAATTTGGATGCTTCAGGTTAAACTTATGCCCATTCTCCCACAATGACTAAATTATGGATTGGTTCAGTAGAGCGGACTTGTATGATGTGCCACGTGTCACTGTTTCCTCCTTCGAATATGAAATTGATACACAGGAAACTATAGTCCGTCTAATTTTGGCCACTTTTCACATCATTCCAATCCGATGCTCAGAGAGAGTTATGACGATTTTCCAAGGTCACCTCTTTTAGATTAAATTTGAGAGCCTGCAAAAACCCTAACTTCCACAGATTATATCTCCGAAAATATTTTGAACCAAGATCTGAAATTTTTACACGAAGTTCCTCATGATTTCGGCTTCTCGTGGTAAAAATTTCAGCTTCTGAACCTTCATATAAATAAATTTATATCGAAAATTCCATGATGACCTGTTTGGAGCAACGAAACCCTAGAATCCAAAGCTCTGATGCTAAATATTATGAAACCAGCTCCAAAAATAGAAGAAAAGAGAGATCAACGCCTTAGAAATAAGCCACTTTGAGGGGGAAACCTCCTTTACATTACATAAATGAAGAATTCTTGGATGATTCAAGTGACAAAACCTCCTTTCTATATATAGGAGTCCATGGGGTCACAATATAATCCTAGCCGACCTAACAATAATAATGTAAGGGCACAAAAATAACAATAATGGGGTTTTATGGGGCACAATAATAAAAATATGGGGACTATAGGGGTATAACAATAACAATAAGTGGGCTACACTAACACAATAAGGGACTACACTAGTAATATAGGGATCTAACACCAAAGCTACTATTGTAATATTTTTTCTACACAGTTAATATACAGTTGCAGAAGTCTTTTGTTCAGATTTGAGATTCTAATTGAGCTGTATGTGTTTGTCTCCTTTATCTTTTCAATGTTAATTCAATTTACTCATACATAATTACTTGGAATTCATAAATCTTATGCTCCAACTTCCTTTATGTATTGTGTTTGTTGTTAGAATTATTTTTATAAGAGCTCATGTGTCTCAGCTTCCATGAATGATACTTGTTTGTAATTGAGTTTTCATGCTGACTCCATGCCCAATGGTATCCCTCACTCATCTTCCACCAACAAAAATCATCTAAAATACATTTAATATTTAGTAATCTTTGTTATAATCTTGTTTATTGAATATCATACCTTTTCTTGGGAGATCCCTCTTTGGTTAGAAGGGCTAAATTCCAACGCTAAGTGGTTTGAAATAGTTACATCAAATTGACTGTTGAATAACCCAATTAGTCCCAGTTTGGTGATAACAAGACCCATTTTGGTGATAAGCCAATAAATCACTAATTCATATTTCTTTGTGCACATATCATTCACTATTTTATTTATTTATTTTTATGTTTCCACAACCATAATCTAATTAATTCGTTTTTTTTAAATCTCCTTCAAATTGCATCTTAGAATTAGATTAGGAGGCATCAATATGTGACTACAAAAATATTGAGGGATTTATATTAGGTTGAATTCAACTACAACCATATTTAGTTTTCAATTAGTTACACAACTTAAGATATAGTGTAGGCATATTTTATAACATGTTAAGTGTAAATAAATTTATGATTTAAGACAGCATTTCTTTTCCATTTGACCATTGAGAGAAGATGACAAAGTTTTATAATTGTTATATAATGATGTCTAGCCTAGATCCATCTTAACCCAATATTGATATACACATATGGAAAAAGTAGTAGGCGTGACTGCAAGAAAAACATGAGAAGAGAGAATGAGATCAATCACAATGTAAATTATTTACTAGTTGACTATATTCTTATTGTTGCAATGGAAATCACAAGGAGTTGTTGCTTTGTGATCTAGTATTTGATAAATCACCAGAAAGACACAAGCACAATCATAAAGATACAAAGGATACCATTCCCATATGATCAACAGAAAACATGCAATCGTATTACACTACGAGGAAGAAGAGGATACCTTGCCTCTTCGCAGTTTGGGAATGAATATTGAGTTCGTACTAAACCCCTTGCGCTCCACACGAGTGATCTATCCAATCCGCTTCCGATCTCAATACCTGCACACAATCACAAACATACAAAGATGACAAGAGATCTTCCTCGGAATATCGTTAGATAAACGATCTCATAAATCAATCACAAGATCTGAAACACAATCATGTAAAGGAGAGAACATAGATATTCATTAATATAAAAAACATGATACACCACTTCTATACCTTTGTTCAAGCATCTCCTCTCTGCAATCCGATAGAGTTTCCCCACTAGATGTGATGGATGAGTATGAAGAGCACTCAAATAGAAACTAAGACCTCATAAGCTCTCAATGTGATAGCAAGATAGCAGCAAGTGATCAAGATATAAACACATCAGAAGTATGGCTCTTCAAAAGTAGCTCGACCCTCTCAAATGATCCAGTATAAATAGGTAGATGATAGGTCTCGGGAGGATGAATGTGGATGCTCAGGGTGATGAGAAGTTAGAGAAGCTTCTAATGGATGAGTCCTTGCCAACTCGAATTAGTGAGTAATCGAGGTGATCTCCTAGGGACCAAGTGATTTTAAAAGTTCCCTTGGCCGCATGCATAAAATAGAAGGATGAGGGCCTTAGCCACGGGCACAAGAGGCCTAGGTAGCGGCTAAAGGCCCTTGGCCGTGGGCACAAAACTACCAGTTTGCGGCTAAGGGTCAAACTGGAAAAAATGGGCACCCCAAGTTAGGAAAAAAGAATCCAATTGTGAGGGCTAGGGGTCAGTGATGTATGCGTAGAAAAATAGGTTGATAACAAATTTTCCCTAATGTATGAGGTTATAATGAGAAATTGATGGTCAAAATACATTATGATCAAAATCAGAGGTTGAGGCGGTAGTGAGGAAACAAAGCTAAGAACATGGAGCGAAAAACAATGAAGTTGAAGTATCTACTGTGCTGATAACATCCCCGAGGTGGGCATACCCATTCTCGGTGATAAGAAAATATTGAACATGGCCGCCAAACATACACTGCAGATCCATGATATAAAATAATAAGACATGGCCACGACATACATACACAATGGATCCATGTGACTAAATGAGAAGAGTATAGCCACTAAAGAACAATCATGGATATATGTCACATTTTACATCAGTAGGACTTATGGGCACATGAAATACAAAGAAGTGTCCCAGATAACCGTCAAATTACATAAATGATACATAACTCCAACGCAGCCTGAGAAGGGTGGCATATAAGAGTGAGATGTCCCTAAACCAGGGTCTTCGACATAATCCTAATGGTATGAATCTACACATGCAAATAGATGAGTTGAAGTCGAGAAATGGTAGAAACCCCCTGATTACCAACCAATACGGTAAACAAGTAACATACGCGAGGGAATCCACCAATGAGAAAAATGGAACCCAAGGTACCTACTACAATCCACTAAGTGTGAATGAATGAGCTGATGTTGAACACCAATGAACTCAACCAATCAGGAGCCAATGATTTAAACCCACTGTCAATTGCAAGGAAGCCTAACACTGAGGTTCACAAGCTCCAAGGTACTATCGGTTCATAGATCAAGCTCCTGGATGATGAGATGAATTCGACAGGAGAAGATTCATCGAAGGAGGAAATTATTGTATCCCCCATCAACCGACATGGAATATACCAGGATGATGTGATGTATGAATGATGTCATGAAATGAGGAAGTACAACTGACACAAGGATGTTTGACTAAAAAAAGGTCAACAAGCTACTGCTGTTGTATGATATAGGCTGAGACTTCCCTTGAAAAAATAGTGACATGACACAAGAGTGGCTTGGCAGCATGACTAATGAACACCATGTGATATCATGCGACGATGCAGGAGACATCGTGGAACACTCCATATGACTGGAAGAGTAACCAACCGGAGGATTAAAAAGACTCATATGGATGGTACGACTCTTAGGCAAGATAAAATCAAACAGTAAGATAATGAGACAAACAATTGTAGTGTTCAAGGGCGACACAACTGATGCTGCCAATGGATGTAAAATGAATATAGATGTTCCCTCCCTTATCTTTTTATAAGTTTCTTTTTGGTAAGGTTGTCCCCCAAGCCCGAAAAAGAGATAAAAGTATACAAAAGAGAACCTCCTAGCCACAATAGACTAGGGTATTCCTTTTTCGTAATTATTCTATCCCAGTCCTGAAAAGGGTTAAAATTGTATTCGGTAAACGAAATTGTAGGTACTTTTATGAGCGTGAAGTAGACAAGTTCACTCGACATACGCGAGGGAATCCACCAATGAGAAAAATGGACCCCAAGGTACCTAGTACAGTCCACTAAGTGTGAATGAATGAATTGACGTTGAACACCAGTGAACTCAACCAATCGGGAGCCAATGATGTAAACCCACTGTCAATCATGAGGAAGCCTACCAGCGGGCCGGCAAGCTCAGTACTCCCTACCTACTCCTAGCATTAGGGAATTTTGAGGTCTAAAATGGGCCTCCTAAGGAAAATGTACAATCAAAATTCACTTTATGAGAACCAATCACATTTTAGGGTATGACATCATCCCTAATGGTTGAGGTGGCATTGCTTGAGTTAAAGGTACTTACTTGTCACATTCTCAATGGTGGATAAAAACTCATGGTTAATCATGGTAGTGCTCTAAGTACTTTTAAAGTCAAAGTAAAGTACTCATAATAAATGTCATTTCACACTTTTTGAATAAAAATATATTATTGTCATTTCATATTTCTTGAAAGAAACAATGCATATCCCATACATTTATTATATTATACTATATTATATTATATTATTTTTATATAATATATTAATTACATGTTGGGTATATGACCAAAGTCCCACATTGACTAGAAGTGGGGAGGATCATGGGTATATAAGGATGGACAAATATCTCCATTGGTATGAGGCCTTTTGGGGTAAAGCCCATAAGCAAAGCCATGAGGGCTTAGGTCCAAAGTGGACAATATCATACCATTGTGGAGATATGTGGTGTCCAGAATCCTTACAAGTGGTATCAGAGCCATGCCCCGAAGTTAGCGAAGTGGATGAATCCTCGAATGCCGAACGAAGGTGGTGGGCCCCAGTAATATCACGATGGGATCCGTGGATGAGCTCGGTTAGACAGGCGGTATGCTCCGGATTCTTCATGGACGTGTCCGGGTCCCAACATGGTGAAGAGGAGTTGACCTGGGATAGAGCAAGCTCTCAAGGCACGTGGTGCTCCATGTAAGGCGTGTGCTTCCAACGCATTGGAGCGGAGAATCCTGGTTGGTAGAGAGTGGACGGATGGATAATCGTTTGAGGGGAGGCTCAATGGTCCTTTGTTCGAGGGGAGGATTGTTGGGTATACGACCAAAGTCCCACATTGACTAGAAGTGGGGAGGATCATGGGTATATAAGGATGGACAAATAATCTCCATTGGTCTGAGGCCTTTTGGGTAAAGCCCATAAGCAAAAGCCATGAGGGCTTAGGCCCAAAGTGGACAATATCATACCATTGTGGAGATATGTGGTGTCCAGATCCACAACATGTAATTATACAATTTAAATAATATAAATTTTAATTAATAGCATATAATATAATTAAGAATTTATAAATTTATATTTATATTTTATTTTAAGTTATTTAAGTACAAAGGACAAATGCATTAGTTGTTCAATGATAATGATTTTTTCTTGAAAAACTCATTCTTATTTATAGTCACATCAATACAATATTTTTATTAATTTTATTTTGGTACAACTTTTGAATTGAATTTAACTATGGTTACATGGATTGTGGTGCAAAAAGTGAATTGAAAATTCATAAATATTATTTGATTGGTTTAGCTATTATTTTATTATTTCCTTAGGAGGCCCATTTTAGACCTCAAAATTCCCCTAATGATCAAGCTTCTAGATGATGAGCTAAAGTCGACAGGAGAATATCCATCGAAGGAGCGACTTAATGTATCCCCCATAAATCGACACAAAACATACCAGGATGATGTGATGTATGAATTAAGTCATGAAGCGAGGAAGTACAATTGACACAAGGATGGTCACCTAAGAAAAGGTCAACAGGCTACTACAGATGGCTGACACAGGCTGAGAATTCCCTTGAACACATAGCGACATGACACAAGAGTGACTTGGCAACATGACTAATGAGAACCATGTGATATCATGAGACGATGCAGGAGACATCAAGGAATGCTCCATATGACTGGAAGAGTAACTAGCTGGAGGAGTAAAAAGACTCATATGGATGGTACGACTCCTAGGCAAGTTAAAATCTAACAATAAGATAATGAGACAAAAAGGTGTCATTTTCAAGGGTGACACAAATGACGTTGCCAATGGATGAAAATGAAGATAGATGTTCCCTCCCTTCTCTTTTTATAAGTTCCTTTTTGGTAAGGTTTTCCCCCAAGATTGAAAAAGAGATAAAAGTATACAAGGGAGAACATCCTAGCCATGATATATTAGGGTATTCCTAATTCGTAATTAGTCTATCCTAGTCTGGAAAATGGTTAAACTTATACTAGGTAGACGACACTTCAGGTACTTTCACGATCGTGAAGTAGACAATTTCACTCGATAATATTTTCTAAGTTAAGGTGTCTGAAAAGAGTTTAAAGAAAACTCTTCATGTGGAACGAGTGATATAAAGGGTAGCAACTGATTTTGGTAATGGTGGAACTTCTTATGACATAAAGTGTACACAAGGTTAGCTAATAGGACCACTCATCACAACGGTTCCTCCAAGAAAGGGTAAAACACCATTTGAAAGTAGATGATAGGCCAAGTAGATGATGACAATGGAAGAGGTGAACCAAGGCTCAAACTGCAGAAGTAGGCTAATAAAAGTGGAAATCACAAGGGATAAAGTGTGGAATCCTCCTAAGGTATGGTTAGAAAAGAGACAAAGAAGAGGACATGAGGCTCAAATTCGAAGTCATGGTTGGTTAGAAGAAGGAATTCTGAAAGTGATGAAAAAATATTGCATGGACATTGATACATCAAGAGGGTGCTAACTAGAGCATCCATGATCAGGTAATTTATACCGCCAAGCTACGACATGCATACAGGAAGTGGCAAAAATTCACAACTTGGCGGGGTCGAACCGAAGGCATAAATAGTGATGATGGTCAAAATGAAAAATCAACGGAAATGACCTACCCCTCTATGCCAATAAAAGGATCATACTTGAGGCCCAGTGTAATAAAAGTTACATTCTCAAGATAAAATAAAAAATTGACTCCTAATTCCTCCTACAAAAGGTAGCCTAAAAAATAGATCATAAAGCTCAAAAAACCCACTTGAACCCAAACATTAAAAAAGAAATATTCTTCAAGATGCCAAAAGATTCCAAAAAGGGTTATAAGAGGAACTCATACCTCTCTATTTGTTAATTGTGAATTTTGTGAAGAAAGGAGGAGTGAGCTTCTAAGGGTTTGAGAGCAAGAGAAAGGAGTAGCAAGTGGCCATCTTCAAGCAAGTAAGTAGTGAATCCCCTCCCTCTCAGTCATTTGTGCACTTAAATGTCGAGCCACTATGTTTGAAAGTGGGGGGTTTGAAGTTTTTGAGGAAAACGTCCCCTATCCGCGAGCTTGATACGGTCAGCTGGCAGCTAGAGAGGCCCAGCTACAGGCATGTTACTGGCTACCCACGTCCAGAGCTGCAAGCTGCCTGTGTCAAGGCCGCGACCAAGGGGAAAAATGGGGAAAAATGGGGAATTTATGCATCAATTTCTTCTAAATTTGTTTTACTCTGTTTTCCCCTAATTTTACAGTGAATGACATAATGTGATTGTGACATAATGTGGGTGTATGTCTCATGGTTTATGAATGGAGAGAAAGGAAAACATTGAGAACAAAAATCCAAGCAATGGGCCATGGGCCAATCATCAATGCACTAAGGGATTAGGGATTGTGGTTTACTCAAGTTTTTTAGAATCCCAAGCATGGAAATTCAATATTATCTTCATTATATATTATCAAAGGTGGATGTGGATACCAACAGCTCATTGTTTGGCCAGAGAGATTCACCATATAAGCCTCAAAAATTGCTTACTTTCTCACCTATCAAAGCGGGGGCTCGGAACAGAGGGGTACAAAGAAACATAGGTGCAACAATCGAGATAAGAGCTTCCTAATGGGCAGGAATGAAGTGGAAGGGGTAGACAAAAGAAAGATCCTTAGGAGAGACAAAGGACTTGTACCTTCTGCATCATAGCTTAGTTAGCTGACCAGAGTAGCAGGTCGCAGGCACCTCATGTAGTGACAATGCCACAATTGGAGCCAAGTATACGATGTTTGGAACGCACCTTGTTTAACTCGGTGTGATGGGAAGACAACTAACGTGAAGTCTAAACTTGACAGTGCTAAAGAGGAGAAGGAGGACAGACTTAAGTGGATGGGAGCTACTTGCAAGCTTTTTATTTGAGAAGATTCCAGTGATGAGGCCCCAAACACTAGATTATGTAAACTCTCCACCAGCAAGACAACCCTGTATGGCTAGATGGTATACCATTTTACCATGAGATGACAGAGTGCATGGTGACAACAGTTACCCAACCGTGTATTGGAAATGGATGAGAGCAACTGAATTGCTAGTGGATGATTACCCATATGATGGGGTGGACTTCATGGGATATCCCAACATAGTCTTTCCCCCTAGTGAATGTTTAATGGGAGAGGTAAAACTTTTTGATTATTTATGTTTTGTAAATTTTTGGAATTTTTTGAAATATTTGATTTGTTGGGTTTTTTAACTAGAGTAGATAGTTACTAATGATATGTTTTCTTGACATGCAGATGTGGCACCTGCACACCCAATCAGATATTCTCCTTTGAGGAGACATGTACCAGAAGCCCCAACCCCAATGCTGGAAAAGGAGATAGAAGATGAGGATGAGGAGATACTTGAGTTCACTCGAAATTTCAAGGGACTGACCTTGGGGGTTCCTCCGAGGAGGCTTGATGAAACTCCTCGACATATTTAGATGCACACCGTAGGAGTGGCCTCATCTCGACGTCTTGGTCTAATTTTCTGCATCTTGAATGCGCTTTTATGTTATCATGAGCACCACTGAGTGGGGGTAGTAGCACAGGGTTGTGTAGTTTTGGATGTAATAGCATGTATATGGTGAAGTAGCCAAGGCCTCGGTTGCCCAATTTTGAACTATGTACTCAAAATTTTGAAATAATAAAATATTGGTTTCTATGTGTTTGTTTCTACTGTGCATGTACAATAGATTTTTAAATGTTAAGGTGAATGGTTTAAAATGTTAAACATGTGAAAAATTCCAATCTAACACATAATTAGCTAATGAATCAACCAATCTATTTTGATCTCGAGGAATATGTACATAAGTAATGTAATCAAATGAACGTTCCAGGAGACATACCGTAAAAAAATAACGAAGTAGTGTAGGATTCTGTATAGAGTAAAGACAAATGAGTTGGGACACTATGAGTTGAGAGTCAAGTTGAACAAAGATATGGTATATGTGAAGACAACTAGCCTCGGGTAAGAGCTCAATGACAACACTATACTCAACCATGTTGTTGGTGACAAGGCAAAGACAAACACCTCCAAAACTCAGAAGCTCATCAGTGGGTGAAAATATGACCCAAGCAATGGAAGCAACGTTTCGAGTGTCACGACTTGCACCATCTGCAAAGCCTCTATAAGGTAGCGAGGGTGATGACATCTATTCATCAAATATGGGACACACGAATTACACACAAAAACCGAGGTGAAGACAAGAAAAAAAATAGAACACACTCACACCTTTATACATAATATATAAGTGACCATGCAAAGAGACTAAGCATAGTAGTGTTTCAGATAGATCCCATTACGAGGCTCTGATAGTGGATTCCCTTAATAATCAACCAACTCATAAGCCCCTTTCTTGAGAACATGTTTAACAATATAGGGCCCATGCCACATAGTTTCGAGTTTACCAACCCCTAACTTATCATGGTATTGGTCGTAAACCAACACCAAATCACCCTCAGAAAAGACATGAGGTCGAACAAATTTATCATATTGGGCCTTAGCGCGTTTCTTATGAATTTAGTTATTAATCAGGGCAAGAAGGCATTGTTCATCGAGCTGGGTAAGTTGTAACAAGCGTTCTTCCTCGGCTGAGGTATCAAGGAGTAACTCGAAAACTAGTTTAAGAGAAGAGATTTTGCACTGGATAGGGAGTACTGACTCAACCCCATAAACCAACTGAAACAAATTAAAACCAATGGCATATTTTACGAAGGTTCGGTATTCCCACAAGGCAGAAAATAACATAAGGTTCCAATTAGATTTATGTTTTCCTACCACCCATCACAACATGGTTTTCAAAGTATGATAGACGACTTCTACTTGGCCATTAGATTTAGGATAGTATGGTGAGGAATGTTCATGGAGAAAACCCAACTTGGAAGATAGTTCCTGCATCATATGGTTTTGAAAGTTTTTCCATGATAAGCGATGATGTGTTAGGCACACCGAACCTGGTAATAACATGGTTGAAAAAGAACAACACGGTATTATCACCGTCATTGAGACCTGTAGGCATGGCTTGGCCCATTTGGTAAAATAGTCGTTGAGGACAATAATATAATGATGTCATTGGGAAAAGGTGGGTTACATTGCATAAAATCAATTCCCCGCTAGGAAAAAGGTTCGACACTGATGAATGGATGTAATGGGGTAGGCTGAGCACACTTATTACAAGAAAATATTTGACAGGGATGGCACTTTTGGATGGTTATGATGCAATATTTAAAAATTGAAGGCAAAAAGTAACTCACGCGCAATATTTTTTGAGAAGTGGCATGCCTAGACAAATGACCGCCACATGCCCCACCATGGCAATCATTTAAAACATGTTCAGATTCAACATGAGTAAGACATTGACGTAGGACAGTATTGACACCATGACGATAAAGAGTATCATCAATAATAAGATAGTGTCAGGACTGATGAAGTATACGTCGACGATCGTCAGGAGACAACTCGGGCCGAAAGAGTTGGGTTTGGAGATAGAGAAGGATGTATCCATACCAAGGGTAAAAAGTGCTAATAAGGAACCAAAACTCATCAGGCAAAGGATCTGAGGCCACAATTTCCTCATTAGCTGGAGGCAATTCAACAAGAAGCTCAATGAAGGCTAGGTATTTCTTAGATTTATCAATGTCAAAGTCCAAGTCTAACTTCTGAAGGATGAAAATCTATTTGGATTATTTTCCCTCTATGATTTGACAACTAAGGATGTGTTTCATGGGGTTGGAGTCAACGATAACCATAGTTTTCCGCAAAATAATATAATGCCTCAATCATTGTACAATAAACACAACTGCAAGGGCTAACTTCTCAACATGGGAATAGTGAAGCTCAAGACCGATCAAGAATTTTCTAAGGTAACAAATAGGATTTTCATTGTGCATATCATCCTCTTGAATGAGAACCATGCCTAAAGAAAATTATAAAGTGGTGAGATACATTAAAAAGTCTCGGTTGAAGTCAGGAGGACTCAGTAAAGGTGTCGACAACAAAGCCTGTTTGAGATCATGAAAAGAAAGTTGGGCTTGGTCATCCTAGGGAAAAGGGACTCCTTTCTTCAAAAAACACATAAAACCATAGGAAATGTGGGCATAGTTGGTAATGAAGCGACGTAAAAAATTGGCTTTTCTCTGAAGTCTTTAAAGTTGGCGGACTGTATGAGGAGGAGGCAGATTAATAATCACCTCAACCTTAGAAGGATCCACACAGATTCCTTCTTGATATATGATGAACCCTAGAAATCGTCTAGATCGTACGAAAAAGACACATTTATGTGGATTAAGCCAGATTTTATAAAAACAACATCAGAGAAATACTTCTCGAAGGTGGGAGGGATGGTTGCCATAGAGCGAAGAAGGCACAATAAGGTTGTCAAGATACACTTCAACAATGTTTTTTATATCATGAAACTCATAAGACATGGCTAGCTGGAACGTAGCCCCAAAATTTTTAAGACCAAAAATTAGTTTACGATAGGGAAAGGTACCCCACGGACAGATAAAAGCAGTCTTGTGCTAGTCTTCTGGTTTAATTTCAATCTGGTTATAGCTGGAGAAACCATCCACAAAGGAAAATATAGTGTTACCGAAACAGACATTAAGGATCTGGTCGATGAATGGTATAGGATAATTATCCTTAGGACATGTTAGATTTAGGTTATGGTAATCAACACAAACGCAGATAGTTCCTTCTTTTTTTTATGAATGGGAACAAGATTAGACACCCATTTCGTCAACAAGACAGGATAGATAAAACCAACATTAAGATTTTTTTGAACCTCAACTTTAATGGCTGCTGATTTACATGGGTTGATCGGCCAGAGCTTTTTATAAACATGTTTAGCTCAAGGATATGTATTAATTTCATGTTGGACAATACATGGATCGATTCCAGGAATCTCTTCGTAAGACTATGAAAAAACGTTGCGAAATTATTTGAATAGGGCGGTATAAGTGGTGATATCATAGGGAGTGTAATCGGCCCCAATCAAGATATTTTCCACAACACCTGGTTTAGTGGCAATATTGATCAGAATGGTAGAGGAAATGTTGGACAGATTCCCTTCCAAAGAAATGGAAAAAATCCATTGAAAATGCAAGGAAGGACTGACAATGCCATAGGAATCCAGGATTTGATGAGACTCACCCAAAACCTCTACATTGGGGAGAAACAATGATTGATGATGAAGGGTTCCCCAAGGACAGTCAGAGATATACATGACTTCGTGAATAACTTCATCGGATGGTAACGAGAATTTGAGAAATTCACAAGAGGAAGGACAGCCAATAGCCTAGGAAGGTGAGAAGAAATCATTAGGTGGTACTGAGATGGCATCAAAAGACTCATCAGATGAAGAAGCCAGTTGGATAGTATGATAAGCAAGATTTGTTGGACATAAAGTCATGGACACGCCATATGAATCGATCTCATATTCAGCAAGCACCACACAAGGATCGTTGAGAATATGGGGTCCAGAGGTGCGAGAAGAGATCATATAGAAACCAATGATAACAGGGGAGGAAGGAGTGTAGGGTGATGGGAGCATAGGAAAAATCCCCATAAGAGTGGAAATTTTGAAAAGTCTGACACCAACACTCTGAAATTGATAGGGATTGTCCCCCACAAGTGGATAGTAGTTCCAATGGTAGTGGAAAGCTCAGCTGATGGCACATAATAGTCAAGTTGGTCAATAGTGACGATCTTGCCTTCATGAGGAAAGAAAAGTAAACGAAACACATATGAGACCACTACAATCATGACATAAAACCAACTACGACCAAGGAGCATGTTATAATCTAAAGGAGCGTCGATGAGTTCACACTACAAGGAAAAGATCCTCTAGCGGATGCTTTTGAGGAACCCCGCGTAAAAATACCCCGCACGTCTGCTTAGCAGAGGATCCTAGAGGAGGTTGGCGGGCGGAGGTTTTTGTGGATGTATTTCCTTGAAATGTACCGTTTTACCCCCTAACTTGATGGCGAAATGTGGGAGGGCCCCCTTAGGAATGGAATTGTGACCATCAAATTCTTGGAGAGTGGTATTAGATGTTGCGAGAGCCAAAGCACCAATATCTTTCCAACAAGATATGGACATGACACAGGTGGAATAGCCCTCATCTACTAGAGTGCGATGGATATTCTTTTGGGAAACTCACACTACAATTTGGGAAGCAATCTGATGGGCAAGATGAGGGGTAGATTTATCGATGTTAAAAGCAATGATACCAGAGTCAGATAAGTCAACTACACCAATTCCAGACAACAAGGCCTTGCGCTTCTAAGGACAAGTTTGCAAGACCTCCAACGTAGACATGGCACAAGGCGCCTGGGCAAGGTCCTCAACAATACTATAATGTTGAGCGGCCCAAGTAGAATGGTTGTGTGTCTTCTTATGTAAAACACCCTTGGGGGGGCGATAAATAGGTTCCATAGGCTTATCTAGAGTGAGAGGTCCAGTGGTACTAGGTGGAGTGGATGAGTCCTTGGAAGGAGGACTCGACTCAGGTACATCTGTTGGAAATATTGGCATTGATGTCATTAACCTTAATAATGATAATTTATGTTGAATGTTATTATTATAAAAGGATAAAAGTGATGTGAAGTGGAAAGGATATGCTAATCAATACGAAGGTTAAATGTTGTAAAGTGGGACATAATATGTTAATAAAAATGTTGAAATACATATATTCCATTGAACATAAAATGTAGATAATACAAATATGACTTGTCACTTGTTATTATGTTGATTGAGATGTTACAAAGCCATTTCATATTAAAAATATTTCCAGAACTGAAATAAAAAAAGTGATCATTTTTTGGAATCCAAGAGACAATGCTTCACTTCATATTTCGCAAGGAATACAAACAACCAATAGGGATTTCTTATAAAATGTACATCATGGAATGGAAAAAGTGTCTTTTGGAAGAGAAGGAATTTCAACAAGGAAGTTGATGGGAAACAAAAGAAGAGAAAGAGAGAGTGGAAGAGAAGAACCAGTTCAAAAATAAATGTGATAACGGAATGGTGTATGAGGTAACCAACATATGTAACTTGATGTTGCGACTGAGAAATTTATGTTCTCTTATATGTTTTAGTTTGGAAAATGAACATGATGTACCCTGTTGAGGTCGGAGCCTCCTGTGGGTTGTAGCCTGTAGGAAACTTATGGGAGTTGGAGATTCCTTTGAGGTAGTAGCCTCTTGTAGGTTGGAGCCTTCAAAAATATGATGTAATAAGGAGTAGCAACTTTTCTTCACATCACTTTCAGCCTAACATTCATGGTTTTCTCCCTTCGGGGTTTCCACTTATATCTTGTGTATTCATGTGTTGTTTTTGAATGATATGTGAATGATCTTGAACTATTTATAATTAATATGAAAATTTCTCTGATTGACACCTGCAAAAATAATTCAATAGAGCATGAACATGAACCATTAGTTGCATAATAAATTAAATATGAGAAAAATAAAAGAATATTAAATTACTGATTCACACCCCACCCCCCCTCCCAGTAATTTCCAATCTTAAATATCAATTGGTATCAAAGCCAAGTTCCTTCAGTAATAGTCTAACAACTGGAAAGAGGTCCTAAGTCATCAAAATGGCTAGTCAAGAAGGATGCTCAACAAATAAAGCCCCATTATTTATTAGCACAAACTATGCTTTATGGAAAGTCATAATGAAGACATACTTAATGTATGTTGGAATAGAAGTTTGGGTTGCGGTGATGGTAAATTATGAAGAACCGAAGTAAGGGACTAGTGACAGAGATGAAAAATTGGATTTCATGGCTAATGCAAAATATATGAATGCAATCCTAAGTGGTCTATGTGAGTATGAATTTATCAAAGTAATGCATTGTTAGGAAACCAAAGAAATATGGGAAAAATTAGAAAATATTCATGAAGGAGATAAAACGGTACAGATGGCCAAATTGCAAGTATATAGAACACAATTTGAGACTTTAAAAATGAATGAAGATGAAGATATAACTAAATTATTAATAAGATTTGTTGAATTTGTGAATATCATGATAGGTCTGGGGAAACAGTCAAAGAAAGTGTAATAGTTTAGAAAATATTGAGGTCATTACAATCTAAATTCAATCCTAAGGTTTCAGCCATAGAAGAAACAAAAAAATTTGAGATTTTGAACAGGGACCAATTACTTGGGTCCTTGACAACATATGAGATGAGAATTCCAAAAGTGAATTCAATCATTAGGGAGGTAGCCTTCAAGGCAGACAAGTGTATAGAAGAAAAGTAATGTTCATGCTAGGTTCTGATGAAAAAGAAGCAAAATTCGTTAGAAGATTGAAGAAAGGCATACGTAAGTACAAAGGGAAACTTCTATTTAAGTGCTTTAATTGTGGAAGAATGGGGCATTATGCCTCAAAATTTCCCTATAATAAAGAAGAAAATAAGCCAAAATGGAAAGAGAAGAACAATTCCAATAAAATGCAGAAAGAGAAAAAGTTTAATAGAAAAATAAATTATGCTAAAAAATATGGCAGTGCATCTGAAAGATCCAATGAATCCTCTAGTGAAGATGGAACCTCTGAATTCATTTTGATGGCCTTGGAAGAGCTTGAAAAATATTTCCTAGAATATGAAGAAGAAGAAGAAGAAGGTGAGGTAGATATTGAGGGGGGGTTGATCAATGCCCTGGATGAAATAGAAAGGATTAAAATCAAGAATAGAAAATATAAAAAGATTCTACTGAAATATGTAAAAGAAGAACCAAATTAAGAAGAAATTATTAAGTTGAAAGTTGAACTTGAAGAAGTAAAGAAGGTGGAATATATTTTGATGCAACAAATAAAAGGGAAAAATTAGGAGTGTGAAATATTGGAAGAAGAGGTGGTAAGTCTGAAGAAGAAACTAGAAAAGGCTCAAACTTAATTAACCATGAACATTCAACAGATAAAATGTTATGAACAATTGAATGATATATTAAATGCTCAAACATATCCACTTGTAAAGATTGGGTTAGGCTATGAAGGAGAATCCAGTGAGCCTAAGCCAGAGGATAAAAGGACAATCACTTTTATAAAATTTGTCATGGGAGACAATGATAACTCACTTCAGTCTTAGAACAAAAAATTGGGCAACACTTCAACATCAAATGAATAGCTGCAAAGAAAAACTACCAGAAAAAACCAAGAGACAAAAGGAGTGAACTATAAAAAAAACAAAAAAGCATAGACAATACTTCTTCAAAATAAAAAATTTTCAAATGTCTAGATGGTTATATCCCCAAACGACATCCACTACTAGGTACATATATTTCTTATATAGGTACTACTACTAATATACAAAATTCGGATACAAAGCCATAGACTTTAGAGCTTATGTCAGAAGATTTGATTTTGGAAATTCAAAAGGAATTAAGGATAATAATAGATTCACATGTGTATATGCTCCTCTCCGTGATATTTTCCAATGTCTGTATTGTCACAAGTTTGGACACAAGTCGTATGAATTTCAGCTAAAGGAAAATAAACCTTCATATCAGAATAATCATAGAACAGATGGTTGTATGTAATTGAGAAAGAAGAAGGAAGAAGAGAGAGTTGATAAGTGTGATCTAGTTCTATATGCTCAAGATAAAACTAGTCAATGGTATGTGGATAGTGGTTTCTCTAGACATATTACCAAAGACATAAGCAAGTTTGTATCTTTGGATGAAAAGAAATATGGAAATGTCACATTCGGCAATGATAAAGCATAGAAAGGTAGAGGAAAAAGAACTGTTAGTCTGAATAACAGAAGAGGAAAGGCTCAGGATGTATTGTGTAGAGGGTCTAAAACACAACCTATTGAGTGTAAGTGAGATGTGTGACAAACGTTGTGAGGTTCTATTTAGAGCTCAAGATTGTGAAGTCAGATCAATCTCTACAAGAAAGACTCTAGTTAAAGGAGTTTGAAAAAAGAGTAGAGTATATACATTGAAAGAAGAGAGTGAAGGATGCTACATCAAAAAACTTTGTGAATCTTGGCTATGGCATAGGACATTGGGGCATCTCAAATTTTATCACATCATCAAACTAAGCAAGTAGAAAGCAGTTAGAGATATACCGGCAATAAAGAAGCCTCAAAAAACTATCTGTAGGTCCTGCCAAATGGGTAAAAAAACTCGAACATCATTCAAAGTCAAAGATAAGATATCAATCAGTAAGCCTTTACAACTAGTTCACATGGATTTGTGTGGACCTTCCATAAAAGATGCACTAGGAAGAAAAAAATATTTCATGTTAATAATTGATGACTATTCGAGATTGATATGGGTGACATTTCTCAGAAATAGAGTTAGAAGCATTCAACGTGTTATCACCAAATTGATCTTGAATGGCTACTTATCAATCAACTCAATGTAACTCTTTCAAACCACTTCTAACTGAATATTAGACTCTTTAGTTTGAGAGGGCTCTCTCAAAGGGGGTTTATGATTTTGAATAAGGATAGTACTAGATGGTTAACTCTATGGGATTGTAACTTGTTTTTGTATGATTGAAGGTTAAACAATGAAGGCTTGCTACCATTGGGCTTATGGAGTCAACAATCAGTAGTCTTAGTGATAATGGTTCTTCTCATGGAAACTGAGGCAGATAGAGGTTTTTAACGCAGATAATTCACACACATAATATAGGAAAACACAATCATTTCACCACTAAATGAATTCAGATCATAATATTATGAATTATGAGTAATTAGAGATGAAATCTACTGCAAGTGATTAAAAATAAAGATTTAGATCAATAACACATCAAAAACCTCATGAGAATCTTAGGTCTGGAAGAAGAATGTCACTTTGTATTACTGATAATGGTAAAAAACATACAAGAAGCAATTTGGTGCAATATTATCCAACCCCTCGCTTATTCAATTTCAATTGCATGCAAGATATCCTCCAAGTTTCCTTTAGCTAATGTATGGCTCCTAGTGACTCTCTTGCTGCCTTGTTTGCTGACTGTCTGCTTTTGTTTTGCAAGTGATGTTTTAGGTGTGTCAATATTTTGCAAAGGTTCTGCTTCCATGCTTACTGGTTTTGGGGGAGATGATCTATTCGCTTCTTCAACTTCCTCTGCCACAACTAGTGATGAAACGTTTCTAGGTTTGGAGGTTTTTATAGGAGTGACAGCATCAATTTCATAACCACTCAGGAAAAAAAAGGAAGTTCAATCTCTGTCTAATATCTTCAATTCCTCTAACACCAATAGCTTAATCAAACCATGATAAAAAAGAGAAGTTTCATTTCCCTCTGTTTTGATTTGAACCTTATCTGACATTTTCCCTAGACTTCTATATAAATAAAAATGCAATTCAAGTGACCTCTTACCCAAAAAATGTAGAAGAAGCCTGATATGAAAGGATTAGACCATGTGAAACCTTCCTTCACAAGTAAAATAATTCTGGATCACCATCAGTAACTTTGAATAGTTGTCCTTCATGAAACTCCTAGGGATAGCATTTTTCAGATAAATTTCACTGTGTTCTTGCTTGATGAACTCTTTGCAATCCTGCATTGTGAATTTGATGCCTTTAAACCACTGTTCTCCTCCTGTAGGGATTCTTTTTGCTGATGAGATGGTTTCTGGTGTCACTGTAAGGTTCATAATTCCAACTTTTGAAGTTGTTCCTGTGAAGCTGGTGGCAAAATCCTTGGAAAAATGTAGATGAAAGCCCTGCAACCTACGACAACCAGTTCTTCTGAAAACCTCCATGGAAGTTGGGTCTTCATTGATAAAATTCATGTCCATGGGCTCATACATGTGGCAGTGACCACCTTTGTGTGTTTTATTTCTTGCAGCCATGGGTGTTGTATATCTTTACAACCTCGCTTGCTTGATGACACCTGCAAAGTTCAAATCTGTCAACAACTTTCTTGACTCAATGAAGCAAATCTCCAAAGATCGAATTGCATGCAAAGATAAAGTGTAATATGACAAAAGGATAATTGGGGTAAGGTTTTATGGTTTAACTGTCAGCTCATGCTTCAATCATGACACATACATGCCCAAAAAGGTAATGATGACCTCGGACATGGCTATGTACCTTTGAATTAACCATAACAGACTCGAATGACCTCCACCCTAACTCCTCCAATCATAGTGTGACACTTCATAGCGAACTTGACAAGACAGGTTAGAAAACAGATTTTCGTAGCGAAGTTAGTTTAACCTCTAATAGATTCTCTACAAAACTATTAGGCAGTTTCATAGTGAAAACTGTTGTTTTGCTATGTAAAATGCTACGAAATTTTGAAAAACTGACAAATGTGCCCTTTTTTATTTTAAATGCATGGGGAATGAAAAATGACATCATATGAGGATTGATGTGACATGAAATGAAATAAATGGAGGTGACCATGAAACTTAGGATACGTTAAACATGTAAAAAATGAAATTTTTCTATACCAACTTGAAAAGGCTAAGGGGACCTTATCCTTTAGATGATTGAACTATATGACCATGTCAAGTAATGTTTCACAACTTTATGGGTGATAACACGAAGAGCTCAAAATATTCAAGGCATTGGAAGAAAACCAAACAAGGTGTAATATAAAGTGCATAAGATCAGATAGAGGAGGTGAATTTACATCATATGAGTTTGCAGACCTGTGTAATGAATTTGGGATAAAACAACAATGTATTGTTGTAGACACACCACAACAAAATGGAGTTGTAGAGAGACAAAACAGGTCTATTCAACAAATATCCAGAGCTATGATGCAAAAAAGAAACACCTCTCAAACCTATTGGGCAGAAGTAGTGTATACATCAGTACATATCCTCAAAAAGGCACATATTAGACCAAACTGTGACAATACACCATATGAACTGTGGCACGGGAAACCATCATCAATCAAGAATTTTAAAGTTTTCAGTGGTAAATGCTTTATAAAAAATAATGATGAAAAACTAGGAAAGTATGATGCTCGATCTGATGAAGGAATATTTTTGGGTTATTCATCAAAAAGTATGGCATATAGGTGATTTTATCCAAGATAACACTTAGTTTTTTCTTTGAGTCATTTGGTTTAGTTAGTTAGGTTTTTGAAAAAAAAATCAAATGTATAAAGGTATTTTTGTTCTTTTAGTCATTTTGTAGCATCATTATGAATTTAGTAGGGGTCATAATAAAAGGGAAAATAAAAAATTCCATGTCTCTTGGACTTATTTAGTCGTAATGGGCATATTAACAGTTTTACTAAAATATGTAGCAACTCCAGTTTAAAAATCTCAAGGTTTTATACGTAATTTCCTAACACTTCCGTAGCAAATTTTCCTGCCTAAGCACT
Organism: Pinus albicaulis; assembly: GCA_034641835.2. NCBI lineage: Eukaryota > Viridiplantae > Streptophyta > Pinopsida > Pinales > Pinaceae > Pinus > Pinus albicaulis. The sequence continues at coordinate 13,612 of JAXQQM020072666.1, read as the reverse complement.
GATCCTGCTACAAAAGTCTTTTTTTCTATTAACGGTAGGGAAACTGTACAAAAATTTCAAAACGGTTATGGTCAGAGGTTATTGAGTCATGATTACATCTTCTTTGTCCTTATCTACCATTCCCAAAATGTGTAGTTGCATACTCATTTTGTTTTCTTTCCACTTTTGAATATATTTTTTGTCACAAGCTTGGTCTCATTTGCTTATGAGCTACTCTTTCTGTATATAGTTTCATCCATGTTGTCTTATGGGTTGGTTAGCTGTCTTTAGGAAAGGTATGTAAGTATCATAGCTGGTCTAGTTGTCCTCAAGATATTTTCAGTTGTGAAAGAATTAGATCACTACGTGTTGAAGGCATGACAACTCGAAGGAAGCAATATAAAGGAGGGTCAGTGGTGAGGTACGAGCCCATGGAAATTAAATTTCTGGAAGAAGAACCTACACTTACCCAAGCATTTTCCAGCATGGGGTGTCTTCGATTCTGTCAGAAACTGTAGGGATTTCATGGGGAAATTACTATATATTTTTCCATTAACTTTATAGGGACGGGGTCTAAAGTGGGCATGCTAAACTTTGTAGTTTCCGCTAACACCATTGCTCAAGCTAAAAAAATCCCCAGGTTAGGATAATTGTGGTTCAAGGTGCAGAAGTTAAAGTTTCATAATTGTGACCTGCTCCTGAAGGAAGAGCACAAAGGCATTGATATGGCTACAAGCGTTCCAAAAAATTTCCTTAAGGAGTATTTTTCTAAATTCTTGATGGTAATTCAGAATTACTTCACTTGTGAGGGTAGATTCCACATGGTCTACCAATACCATTTCAAATTGTTGTTCCACTTCACAGGTAAATAACCCCTAGATATACATTTTTATTTGTTTAGAAGCTTGGAAAAAAAGGCTAACAAGGTTTAGGCCAAGTCTGATGCCAGAGATACTTCAATTTTTCATCATGGTCTTATTAAGTTGCTGGTGGTTGAAGAGTTGAATAGGCTAAAGAGAGATTGGCTCACATTTTTTATTTTTAAGTGGTTGGAAATAGGATAACTCCAAAGTCTAAACCTATAACCTAAGGGGAGGAGAAGCAGTCCGAGGAAAATTTTGTAGCTGATCCTGAAACAGAAACAGAACCTATAGCATAGCCTGAAATGGAACTTGAAGATGAAAATGTAAAAGAGCCTGTGGTAGTAGAAAATTTGTTTACAAGCACCAAGATAAAAACTTATACAAGAAGGATGACTAGAAGCCAAAGCAATGGGAAGGGTAAACTGTCAGATATCCTGTAATCTATTGACATTGAAGAAATCCCCATTGTGCAACTTGTAGAGAACAAAGAGGAAAAATTCAAAAAGAAGAGAAAAAGAGCCAAGAAATTAGATTTTACTCAAGAAGATTCAAGTTTTATTTTCATGCCTAGAAAGCATATCACAAGATCACAACAGCTAAAAGAAAAGATGCCTGAGCTGCCCATAGAAGAAGAGGTGCCTCTAGAAAAAGTAGAACCAGTGAAAAAGAGGAAAGGAAAGGAGCTTGTACAAGAGAAAAGTGAAATGGAGATGCTGCAAGAATAGTTGAGAAATGCTAGGAATGAGGTAATAGAATTAAAATTACTTTTTGAGGAATTGAAGGAAGACATATCAAATCAAATGGAATTTTACAATAATGTTGCAGATAAATCTAGAAAAATGTTAAAGAGGAAATTTCAAGAGGAACAAATGGTTACAAGCAGACAAGAGAAAGTGACAGGGGAAAGTCAAAGCTTTAGAAACAAAAATGGAAATGATACAAGCTGAGATTTTGAAGAGAGGTCTCAAGATGATTGTTGAAACTGATAACACTCCATGAATATGCTTTCAATGAATAAAAATACAAGTTTAAATCTAAAAAATGGAAGCGCTCAAAGCATGTGTTTATCTTATAAACATCAGAGAAGACCTTGGAACAGTCAGAAGAATAATACAGCTTGCGGGAGAGTGTTTTTTCCATTTTCTACCAAACTTCCTATACTCCATTTTTTTCCAGTGCAGTGAAGATTTGATGAATTTTGGGCAATAAAATAGTAAAGAAATGGATAAAAAATAGTTCGAAGATGTTCATAGGATAAACCTATTAATTCCTATTTTTCAGGGGGGCAACTCAGCAAGTCAACCTCCACATGGAAGTCAACTCATCATGCCAACTTATCATGACAACTCATCATGCCAATTCATAATTCCAATTCATCAACCATCCAAAACCCCAATTTTTTTTATTTTTATTTTTTTATATTCGATAAGGATCATTAGCAAAGTTTGTTAAAGTTCTTAAATGGTGATAGACTCCTTTTTACTTAAAAATTATACAAAACAGAAAATATCCCTAGAAAGTCTCTATGTTTTGTAATTCAACTAGAACTAGGTCTCTTAGCTAAAGCATCGAGTCTAGCCTAGGTGGAAGAATATTGTAAAAGAGGCCTCACTCTATAATTGGGGAAATTTTTCACTTTGAAGGGATGGATGAATGAATGAAAGAGCCACTTTTGTAATTTTTTCTTCATGATCTCATATACATTTTGCAGCAGATTGTTTTCAAACCTGAGATTCTCCTTGGCTTATGTGTTTTTTCATCTTCTTATTTTGTATATTGTTATTAGTTTCATGGCAATATGATTACTTGGAATTCATGATTAAATGCTCCAACTTCCTTCATTTGCCATGTTTTTGCTGTAAGAGTGAATTTTTAAGCCAATTTTCCTCAGTTTCCATGAATACAGTTTGTTTGAAATTTAATTTCTTTAGCATGTCTATCATTACACTCTTCCACTTGAAAAAAAATCACATGAAAGTAAAGAATTATCCTTTTTAAGTTTTAAGTTTTATACCGAAAATTTAAAAGTAATTTGAGAGATCCCTCTCAAACTGGAAGGGCCAACTTCCAGTTAAAAGTTGGTTTGAAATAGTTATGCTAGGTTTATGGTTGACACAACCTAACTTGTTCCACTCTAGTGATAACCTTTTGGTGCATCTATCGAAAACTGAAAATCTCCATTTCCTGGATTTTATTTGAGTCTCTTCATTCTTATTCCTAAAGGTAATATGAAATCAAAGTTTTTTTTTAAGGTTGTGATATTACCCTGGTGACTCCAATCTCAAAATATATAGGAGATCAAAGCTTCATGGTGACTCCATTACTTGAATATCAGTAGCTTTAAGAAGTTCCAAGATGAGTTCTACTGCAAGAAGAAATGTGAGGTATGCTCCTATGGATCGGTCTCACATATATTTTTTTCCAAATCCTATGCCTTGTGTTGATTGGTCAACCCATCTTCCCATGTTCAAAGATGAAAAGAAAGATGATGCTGGTCTGCATTTGGTTAAATTCCATATACACATATGTAGAATGAGAGTTGAGTTTCTTGAATATTTTCTCATGAATATGTTTATGGCTACCCTAGAAGACAAAGATAGAGTATGGTATGAAGGGTTGAAATCAGGAATATTGTGTTCTCTTTAAGATTACCATAGAATATTTTTTGGACATTATGGGAAGTCTCATCCTTCATCACCACTATTTCAAGACTTTTTTAATCTTTGGAAAGGTTTCATTCAATATATTAAAAGTATTTATAATGATTTGGAATGTATGGATGATAAGGAGATATTAGAGGCATTTTATGAATTTTATTCACAAGTTAGTTGTCTTGATGATCAAGAAATTTTCCAGCAAGCAGGTGTATCTTCTTTAGTTGAAGATGAAATGGATTAGAAATTTGACAATCAAGTCATATTACATGAAATTTATGAGGATTTTCACCCTTTTCAATCTATATGCAGTCAAAGGTATGAGCCAAATCATTCAATTTTTTTTTTAATTTTTTTTTTTTTTTTTTTTTTGGGGGGTTCAGCCCATTCCTTTTTTGAGATTTTATGTCAAGAAGAAACTCCTCAAGATCAGGTTGTTGAAAATACATGCATGAAAATTCTGAAAAAGTGAGGTAACATGTGATGAAATTTCACTTTTAGGTAAACCCGAGCTACATAAAGAGCTGAACATATAGGTTTTACCTATTCTATTTGGGGATCATCAAAATTACACAGATGATATGCATAGAGTTGTTTGTATAGGAGCTATTAGTGTTCATAATCAAGATGAAATTCCTCAAGCAAAACTACAAAAGATTACATCTGATTTTTTTGATAAGCAAAAGATTAGTTTTGATACACACAATATGGATGTCATGTTTGAAGATGTTCAAGGATATATGGGTGGTTTTGTTGATTTACACGAAAGGGAAGACAAATCTATTGTTTCCTTGTTATTTGATGATGTTCTTGGAATTGAAGACATAGGAAAAAAGAAGCCATTAGTTATGAATAAATTCAGCCCTCATGGTTTTACTCATCAAGAAGAGGTGATTTTTCATGATTATCAAGATCCTTTGGTAAGTCTATTCCAGTCATCAGTGAAGGTGGATTTTTATTTATTTATAACTTTAGGTTCTGGATTCAATTTTTATTTTGAGTTTCCAATAGATGGTCCACTTAATAATATTCAAGAAGCACAGGTATTGGAGCAGCTCTTTGACTAGTTATACTGGAGATTTCATATTGCTTGAGTTAAGCAGGTGTATTTATGATGTTAGAGTAGGGCTATTGGTACATAAATAATCTTGTTAGGCAAGCATTTCCTTCAGCTTTAGGCTACATTTTTCAGTTTTCAGTTTCATTTTGTACAATAGTTTGATATCATATAACAACAATATTAGTTATTTTCCTGTTGGTTTGTATTTGGATTTTTAGTTTGGTGAATGGGTTTGAATGTAATTTTAAAATTGGGATCAACCCAATCATCAGGCATTGGAGTTGCTAGTTCTTTGCTGCACCATAGGGGCGCAACATCCCCATTGGAGCCACAATTATCTAAGATAACACTTAGGTTTGTATTTGAGTCATTTGGTTTAGTTAGTTAGTGTTTTGAATTTTAAAAAGAAAAAAAATCACATGTATAAATGTCCTTTTGTTCTTTTATTAATTTTTTAGGGTCATTATGAATTTAGTAGGGGTCACATTAAAAGGGAAAACAAAAAATTCCATGTCTCTCGGGCTAACCTAGTCATAATGGGAATATTGACAATTTTACTAAAATCTATAACAACTCCAGTTTAAAAAGCTCAGGGTTTGCTACAGAAGTTCTTGACACTTTCATAGCAAATTTTCCTTCTTAAGCACTGAACTCGCTATGAAAGTCTGTTTTTATGTTAACGATAGGGAAATGGTACGAAAAATTCAAAACGGTTATGGTGTTATTGGGTCATGATTACACCTTCTTTGTCCTTATCCACCATTCCCAAAATGCATAGTTGCATAATCATTCCATTTTCTTTCCACTTTTGAATAGCTTTATTGTCACAAGCTCGGTCTCCTCTCCTTACAAGTCGCTCTTGATGTCTATAGTTTCATCCATGTTGTCTTGTGGGTTGGTTAGCTATCTTTAGGAAATGTATGTAGGTTTCATATATGGTCTAGCTGTCCTAAGGATATTTGCAATTGTCAAAGAAGAAGCTCACTGCATGTTGAAGGCATGGTAGCTTGAAGGAAGAAATATAAAGGAGGGTCAGTGGTGAGGTACAAGCCCATGGATATGAAATAGCTGGAAGAAGGCCCTACATTCACCCAAGCATTTTCCAGTGTGGGGTGTCTTCAGTTCTGTTAGAAGCTGCAAGGATTTCATGGTCAAACTACTAAATATTTTGCCATTAACTTTATAGGGACAGGGTCTAAGGTGGGCATGCTAAACTTTGCAGTGTCCCCTGACACCATTTATCAAGCTACATAAATCCCCAAGTCAGGAGAATTATGGTTCAAGGTGCAAAATTCCAAGTTGCAGAATTGTGATGAGTTCCTGAAGGAAGAGCACAAAGGCATTTATATGGCTACAAGAATTCCCATAACTTGCCTTAAGGAGTATTTTTTTAAATTCCCGATGGTAATTAAGAAGTACTTCACTTTTGAGGGTAGATTCCACATGGTCTACCAATACCATTTCAAATTGTTTCTACACTTCACAAGTAAACCACCCCTAGATATACCTTTTTATTTGTTTATAAGATTGGGAAAAATGACTGACAAGGTTCAGGACAAGTCTAATGCCATTGACACTTCAATTTTTCATCATGGTCTTATTAATTTGTTGGTGGTTGAAGAGTTGAGTATGCTAAAGAGAGATTGGCTCACATTTTTATTTTTAAGTGGCTATGAATTGGATGTTGCCACCCCTAGGAGAACTCCAAAGTCCAAAACTATAACCTAAGGGGAAGAGAAGCAGTTTGAGGCAGAGTTTGTAGATGAGACTGAAACATAAATAGAACCTATAGTAAAGCTTGAAATGGAACTTGAAGCTAAAAATGTAATAGATACTGTGGTAGCAGAAAAAATTTCTACAAGCACTAAGATAAAAACTTATACAAGAAGGATGACTAGAAGCCAAAGCAAAGGGAAGGGTAAACTCTCAGATATCCTGGAAGCTATTGACATTGAAGAAATCCACATTGTGCAATTTGTAGAGATAAAAGAGGCAGAAGCCAAAAAGAAGAGCAAAAGTTCCAATAAATTTGATTTTACTCAAGAAGATTCAGGTTTTATTTTCAAGCCCAGAAATCCTATCACAAGATCACAACATCTAAAAGAAAGGATGTTTGAGCTTCCCTTAGAAAAAGATTTACCTCCAACAAAAGTAGAACCAATGAAAAAGAGGAAAGTCAAGGAGCTTGTGCAAGAGAAAAGTGAAGTGGAGATGTTGCTAGAACAATTGAGAAATGCTAGGAATGAGGTAATAGAATCAAAATTACTTTTTGAGGAATTGAAGGAGGACATATCAAAGCAATTGGAATTTTACAATAAGGTTGCAGATAAATCTAGAAAAATGTGAAAGAGGACATTGCCTTTTTACACAGAATGATGAAACACCTATACAAGATAAACAGATGGTTGCAAGCAGACATGATAAAGCTACAGGGGCAAGTCAAAGATTTAGAAACACAATGGAAATGATACAAGTTGAGATTTTGAAGAGAGGTCTCAAGATGATTGTTGAAATTGATGACACTCCATGAATATGCTTTCAATGGAGAAAAAGGCAAGTTTAAATCTCAACAATGGAAGTTCTCAAAGCATGTGTTTAGCTTATAAACATCAAAGAAGACCTTGGAACAGTCAGAAGAATCATATAGTTTGCAGGAGAGTGTTTTTCGAATTTTTTTACTAAAGTTTGCTACCAAACTGCCTATAATCTTCTTATTTTTCCTAGCGGAGTGAATATTTGATGAATTTTGGGCAATCGAACAGTAAAGAAATGGATAAAAAATAGGTCGAAGAAGTTCAAAACGAAAACCTATGAACTCCTATTCTTCAGGGGGACAACCCAACAAGTCAACCTCCACATGGAAGCCAACTCCTCTTGCCAAATTATCATGACAAATCATCATGGTAGTTCATAATTCCAGTTCATAAACCATCCAACACCTCATCAATTAGTTATATTTGATAAGGATCATTAGAAAAGTTTGTTAAAGTTCTTAAATGGTGATAGACTCCTTTTTGTATACAAACTATGCAAAACATAAAATATCCCTAGAAAGTCTCTATGTTTTGTAATTCAACTAGAACTAGGTCTCTTAGCTAAAGCATAGAGTCTAGCCCAGGTGGAAGACTATTGTAAAAGAGGCCTCACTATATAAATGGGGAACTTTTTCACTTTTAAGGGGTGGATGAATGAATGAAAGAGCCACTTTTATAATTTTTTCTTCATGAGCTAATATACATTTTGCAACAAATTGTTTTCAAACCTGAGATTCTCCTTGGCTTATGTGGTTTTTCATCTCCTTATTTTGAATATTGTTATCAGTTTCATGGAAATATGATTACTTGTAATTCATGATTAAATGCTCCAAATTCCTTCATTTGTTGTGTTTTTGCATTAAGTGTTAATTTTTAATCCAATTTGCCTCATTTTCCATGAATATAGTTTGTTTGTAATTGAATTCATTTATATAACTCCATGCCCTATGATGGTTGTCATTACACTCTTCCACTTGCAAAAAATCATGTGAAAGTAAATAATTAGCCTTTCGAAGTTTTGAGTTTTATACTGAAAATTTATAAGTAATTTGAGAGAGCCCTCTCAGACTGGAAGGGCTAATTTCCAGTTAAAAGTTGGTTTAAAATAGTTATGCTAGGTTGATAGTTGACACAACCCAACTTGTTCCAGCATAGTGATAGCATGTTCTATAATAAGAGGTCGCATAAGATTGTGGAATGCATCGATGTAAACTTTAATGAAGAATTACCTGACAAAAAAAAAAGCATAGGCTTTATTAACCCTCCAGATCATCACCATTTTGACAACCAAGATGGTGAAGAGCAAGATGAAACATCAGAAGATACAAATATGTGCTCAAAAGGACCCTCAAGACATACTCAAAATAATCATCCTGAAAATCAAATTATTGGAGACAAAAGTGAAGGAGTTCAAACAAAAAGACAAGAAGCAGAAAAATATGAGGAAGTTCATTTAGCTATGTCGTCATAAATAGAGCCAAAGAAATTTGATGAGGAAAGTAAAGAAAAAAATTGGATAGATGCTATATGAACGAAGAGTTAGACCAAATTGAGAAAAAAAAAGCTTGGGAACTAACACCAAGACTTGTTGGAAAGAATGTCATTGGCACAAAATGGGTATTCAAAAATAAGATGAATGAACAGGGTCAAGTGGTTAGAAACAAAGAGAGACTAGTGTGTAAGGGGTACTCACAAGTAGAAATTCTTGATTATGAAGAAACTTTTGCACCATTCATGAGAATGGAGGCAATCAGGATGTTTGGCCTTCGCATGGTACAATGACTTCAAGGTGTATCAAATGGATGTGAAGTCTACTTTTCTAAATGGTGGCCTAGAGGAGTAAGTTTACATGGAACAACCTGAATGTTTTGCATTATCAAATAATCCTAACTATTTTTGCAGGTTAAAGAAATCAGTGTATGGTCTTAAACAAGCACCAAGAGCATGGTATTCTAGGTTGGACAGGTACCTTAAGAAACATGGCTTTAAGAGAGGAGGAGTTGATAGTAATTTGTATATAAAGGCTAATGGAGACGAACTACTAATTGTGATTGTATATGTAAACGATATCATATTTGGCAGCAATAAAGGTGATATGGTAAAAGGATTTGCTGAAGAGATGAAGTCGGAGTTCGAGATTTCAATGATTGGAGATCTTACCTTCTACTTAGGACTTCATATCCTACATAAGGCCGAAGGAATATTTATTTCTCAAGAGAAATATATAATAGATATGCTAAAAAGGTTCCAAATGGAAGAATGTAAACATGTCTCAACCCCCAAGACTACTGGATGCAAGCTATGTGTAGATGATGTGTCGCCAGATGTAGATAAAAAACTTTACAGGTCTATGATAGGAATTCGATTATATCTAATAGCTTCCAGACTAGATATAATGTTGGCAGTCGGATTAGTAGCAAGATATCAGTCAGTACCCAAACAAAGTCACATGTTATCAACAAAGAGGATATTCAAGTACTTGAAAGGAACTATATATTATGGACTATGGTATCCGAGAGGTAAGGACTTTACATTGACAACATATACAGATGTGGATTGGGCCAACTGTGTGGATGACAGAAAAAGTACAAGTGGTGGTGCGTTCTATCTAGGAGAGATTATGGTGGCATGGCTAAGCAAGAAACAAACATAAGTTTCTCTATATATGGCTAAAAATAAATACATAACAGTTGCAACTAGTTGCACACAGGTGTTGTGGATGAAACAAACACTTCAAGTTATGAAGATAAATTCCTATAAAATGAAAAAACACAAGTGCAATAAGCATGTCAAAAAATCCCGTGCTTCATTCAAATACTAAGCACATCCCTATAAAATACCACTTCCTCAGAGAAAAAGTAGCTGAGAAGAAAATGAAGATGGAATACATACCCACAAAAGAACAAATAACAGACATATCCATAAAGCCTATTACTAGAGAACCATTCGAATATCTAAGAAACAAGCTAGGGATAATGTCTACAAATGATGCTCACTAATATAACTTCAAAAGGAGAATCTAAAACTTGGAATTGAATGCACCAACTAAGGGGGAGACTACAGGAGCAAAAACAAGCAAAGAAGAGAAACAACTAGCATATGAATTTGTCAAGAATTTGAAGAAGCTAAGAAGAAACAAGAACAAAGTCATCATAAAAGCATGAGATCAAGTCCTCTTCGTCATGAACGCAAGCAAAATATATCAGGTGCATTGATATTTAATTTAATATTTTATAGAAATATGTACACATGTATATATCTTGTATATAAGCATGTAAATAAATAAATTGATAAAACATGTTAGCATCATTAAAATTCTCTCAAAATTCTTTATTCTCGGATTGTTTACATGGAATTCATTAATCTACATTCATGAAATAAATAATAATTTCTCTACGAAAACCCAAGTTCTATTCTAATATATTTACATGAAAGAAAAAGCAAAGGACTTCCATAAAGTAGAGAAGAAAATTATTTTCTACTCAAATATATATGAAACCAAAAGTAAAGAGACTACTATGGAAGTAAAATGGCTCTTTCAATCGAAAAGGCATCAAGTAATTAATTTGCAATGCTACATTCAAAATCTGAGAAATATTCAACCATGTATACCACCATCAAGCCAAGAGAATTAGATTGTATTCATTTTTGTGACGAGTTTTCAAGGGGTATTCATCATTGAGGATCATGAGATCGACATGAACCTCATTACTTGAAATATGAAGGAATTTAACTCATCAAATGATCAAGTGCAAACTGCTGCAAATGATCATTCCTATTATGATTGCAACAATTACCACTGAAGAAAATCAAGGAAATGCATCTGAAATCCAAAAGCCATCACGTGAATAAGATAATGGGTTGTATTTTATTGCATCACTAGGATTTCCCCAAATCCTTCGACTTCAATATCACGTCAACTTAGAATTGGGTGATATGTATTCTATGAGATCAAGGTTCAAGAAGAACAAATTCCTACATATGAAAAACTTAAACGAAGAATCTACAGATGCAAAGATTCACAAGAATAATGACACAGTTTCAAATCATGACATTTTCTCAAAAGAAAAAAAGAAAAAAAGAAAAAAAGAAAAAGGAAACTAAAGAATTGTATGCACATCTTGATGGCAAATAATACTTGGAACGACATCGAGTGAACATAAGCTTCCTAAATACTGTGACAAAGACAAATTAGTGGAAAAACTTTTCCAATGTACCCAATGCATAGATTTAATAAAATTTCAATACGCCTGTCACCCATTCAGGGTTTCAATTAAGTGTTTATCTCTTTGCATTGCACCATAAGATAATTATTGCTTTAAACTCAAAAATAAGAGAGAAAAAAAACGACCCATATAAAAACCAGAAGAGGCCCTCAAGGATCTGGAAAATTGTGGCATCATAAGCTAAAAGTAGCTTCAGAACTTATAAGGCGGAACCAGAAATCAGAATGGCTCTCAATAGCTTCATCAACTCTACAAAATCAAAAGAAAAAAGGGTGATCCTTCTATTGTGTTTCTTGTTGAGACAAACACTGCAACAAATCAAAATGAGGGTAAGAAAATAATTCTTGCGCAAAGGGAGAAGGGGCGCATAAAATGAGGAGATGGTGAATGCGTGCACTAATAGAAAAGGTAGGTCGATGTAATTGATGTTCTATCAAATGCATGCAACAGATGCAACTGAAAAATTAATGTAATGCAGTGGTAGTAGTGGTGCAATGGTAGCAATGGGTGCATCGGTGCATAACCTTTCTATTTGTAGCATGGAAACCAACATATGAGCGTTTCGTTGCTTCTGGTCATGGTTGGTGCACCAACCAACCTTAACGCATAATGACGGTGCTATAACGTAACTGATATGGCAGTTTCCCCAGCAGTCCATCGCAGTGGTATCAACATTATTATGGAATCTTAACGAAAATGGCGGAATGGAAACCTGGCATATTATGGCACAGTGGAATTCTGGCATAATATCTGGCATATAACACATGTCACAGTGGAATCCTTGCATAATTGGTATTATAACGCAATAACATATGGTGCAGTGGAATCCTGGCATAATTGGCGCAGTGGAATCCTAGCATATTATGGCGCAATGGAATCTTGGCATAATCTCTGGCATATAACGCATGGTGCAATGGAATTCTGACATAATTGGTATTATAACAAAATGGAAAAATTAGTATTATAATGCAATGACTAAATTGGTATTATAATGATGTGGTGAGCATTATTAATAGCAATGGTATCTCAGAACATGCAGTGGTATAGCACAGAGGAATAGCATGGTGCAGTGATAGATAACATTATAATAATGACACAAAGTCGAATAGCAGTAATGGTGTTGTTATAATATGAACGCAGAACTGGAGCGCAGTGAAACTGTGATATTTTCCTGCCCACTCTTCATTTCTTATGTCGATTCTAATGTTCCGCTCTATGAGGTATCTATTTGAAGGTCCCAAATATGGTAGCATCAAAGTGAAATAATCTTTGATAATGTTGTTGTTTAGATGTAGAATAATGTCTACAGATTACGTGAGATTTATATCGGAATTAATTCCTTTCAAAATTTGGTTGTCTAATAATATAAATCTGTTAAGAAAAAAAAGGGGTGCAGAACAATGTCTGCAGATTACGTGATATTTATATCAGAATTAATTCCTTTCAAAATTTGGCCGTCTAATAATATAAATCTGCTAAGAAAAAAAGGGGTGCAGAACAATGTCTGCAGATTACGTGATATTTATATCAGAATTAATTCTTTTCAAAATTTGGCCGTCTAATAATATAAATCTGTTCAGAAAAAAAGGGGGTGCAAAACTGTTATATTTCCATGAGATATTTCCCCTGGTTGATCTGGAAAAATCGTGGTGATTTGTTCATAAATAACTGAAATCCAAGACCAATCAAAGCAATGATTCACTGTGCGCAGACCTAAAGCAAATATCCTTAGGCTAAATCCATCACACTTAATGGTAGCGATTATGTCCACGAAGCTTACTCACTGTTCATTGAGTATGATAACAATTGGTACATCTGCGCATAAATTTGTAACCCAATTGCCATTGGACGTACTAGATCAGGAGCAAAGGCATACAAACTTTTTATGGATTGTGTGAGATGAACACTTATCCCTCATGTGTTTGATAACAATTAGAATTACCAGGACTCACTCCTCATGGTATAATGTTGATGTTGTTTTTTAGCTGCCTACGTTGCTATTGCCCAAAGAGTGATAGACCTCGACCACAACCATCTGTGTATGAGATATGGAATTTTATACCTGCATTTTGAACACTGTGATTAGTTCGTTATCGCGCTGATATATATTATGGCACATGGAGGTTTTGGTAAAAACAACACGCTGTGAAAGGAGAAATTCCGCACGACTTATATGATGTTGTTTATCAGACACTTCTATTTCTAATTGAATATAATTGAAGGTACCACGACCATATGTGTATGAGATATGGAATTTTCTACCTGCATTTCGAACACTATTATTAAGTCGTTATCT
>JAXQQM020077946.1:0-141244 GCA_034641835.2 Pinus albicaulis | reverse complement strand
ATGGACGAAGGCGGTAAAAGACGCGAGGGGAGCGATTCCATAGCTCTAACGCCACGTGGATGGTCTGACTAGTCAAAACCACCCATTCCCCGCTAGCTAAATAACTCACACGGGATGGGCAGCGGGATTGATCATGACCGTTGATCAATGGAGGGATGATCCGACGGCTGAAGGAAAGGGAAACATGCGGGGGATTGAAAAGTGGGCCCGGCGGGATTTACATTCGTTTAACTGTTATTTAATCGCCCCGAGAGGATTTCGATTGGTAAGTGAAAGGTTATTAATTAGTTCAAATAACTAATTAATCCCATATGCAAAGGTAAAGGGTCGAGGCGGAGTTGGCTTGAGAGGAATGCCACGTGGACGGACCACGGTGGCGCAGGACTCCGTCGCATTTTATTCTTGGTTTTGGTGTTAAACACATATATTACATGTCTAACGCTTTTTATATATATTTTATTATACGATGAATTAATTAATACACAACTAATTCACCATAGGGCGGGGATTAATGTATAAGGCTATAGTTTTAACCAAAGGGCTTTATAAAGCGGGGTGTTTATTTTCAACGTGTGGGAATATATACTTTGGTAAAACATTATAATAAAGGGTTTTTTGGGGATATTTATTAGAAAAGAGAGTTATATACTTAGGAAAGGGGATTTTACTAGGGATTTAATATAGTAAAATCAAATGTTAATATGAAAAAGGACAAGGAAAATCAAAACATCTTTGTACATCTAAGAAAGTGATAACTTATGAAGTAAATTGCAACATTTTATCTTCAACACTTAAACTTAGAATAACAAGTTGTTTTGAGGAATTTTATGGAATATTGCATCAGTTTTCTAAGTAAAATAGGATTTTACTTAGGAAAAAGTTAAAGATGGAAGATAATCAATGATGGATTATTTCAAGTGCTTAGGTCTTTTGATCATTAGGCCGAGGGTCCGGTCCCTCCAGAAGTCAAGGAAATGCCTTGAGCCCCTTTGATCTCCAATTACCTTAGTACTTTTGGGGAAATTAGTAAAACTCTTGAGGGGGAAAAATGATGGGGGAGGTTAATGAATTTGACTTTGCTTGTTGTGATTTTCCAGTGTATTTTCTGCTTCAGTACTTTTGATGAAAGTAAATGATTAACTAACATGTAGCAGCACCATTCATCAGATAACACTTTGCTGCACCATCTACCTACCCTATCTACTTAACACTACCATTTTGTCTTCTTTATTAGGGTGCATTTAGACTTGCAAACCCTTTTCAATCTTTTTCTTTTTACATGATGAATCTATCTATTTCTACCCTTATTACATCCAAGGGCTCAGATTAAATTGTTGAGCACCTTTTATTCACTCTACCTAGCTACTTATCTGCCAAGATTAAACTGTTTGGCTAGATATTTATTCTCTAATCTATAACATGAAATTGAAATATGAGTAAGCCAAGTTTAAACAGTTTGACTTATTCATGAATTGTGGCAAAGGTTTGACAAGCTACACACAATTGATTTATTACAAAAATGAAATAGCAGTGGCATTTGGATTTGCACACTTTCCTTGGTCTATTTTTGCTTGGGGTTCATTTCTTTCACTTTTTTGACCATTTTATTCTTTTTACCCTTTGATCTTTCTTTTAGGGTATACCCTCTTTACATTTTTTAACTTTTTTGATTTTTTGGTTTTTTAAGAATATGGAACACCTTTGCTCAAGTAAGAAGGTTTGAACATATTCCATAATTCAATCAAGACAATCATGAAAAATGACACCTATTGGTATAGGAGACTAACAGGTGGAAGTGTTTCGTCTTTGATGCATAAATGGAGAAAGACCTGGAACCCCTCTCGATAATGGGGGGAGGTCCAAAAGATGTCTAGATCGACAAGGTCTCGTTGGGTCCATTCTAGCGTCAACTAGGTATGGTTTTGGAAATATTTGAGAGGATAAAGATTATAATCAAAGAAAAATTCAGATCGCATACATAAAACAAAGCGAAAATAAAATAATTTTTCCCTTTAGATTAATCCTATGTGATCAATCAATCAAAAATGTGGTTTTTTGTTGTTTGTGTATGATACTCAAATCCTAGAAGACCTAATCATCCTCACACGCTCAAATGTAACTGGTCCTTGAGAAGATATCTTGCGAATGCTGGCACAACGTCCCAAAAGAACTAGCGACACCCTCAGTCAACCGAAGAAAATCCACCAAGGTAAGGGTAGAGGATCTAGTGCTTTCCTGCACCATCACCTATAGGGAAAGGATGCCCTAATTTTGGCCACTAAGCATCGTCGTCCCACATGAGCATTCGAGTCTTGGGCTTCTTGATATTTCAACTAACAGTACCGAGTATCAACCAGGTCAGGTAGCCCCAACTGATACCACACGCCCTGGGCCTAAGCCTAACTCCCTCTAAATCGAGTCTCTATCATGCTCGCATTTCCTTTTCCGTGGGCTGATAGGTGGATTTGAAAGTTCCCTAAACAATCAACTTCTATGTTTCAAGATGAAGAATGACCAAGGTGGCTTATTGGATGCCTACCCCTTGGTCCTAACTTAGACTATAAATTCTTTTGTGGCCCCAGTGGGGAGAATTTAGTGAGTTTTGTTAAGTTATTTTTAGGTGTCTTTACTTCACTTAGGTGTGGATGTGTGTGAAGAAAAGGTGAACAAGCACATAGTTTGAACATGTGGATATGCGATGATCCTTTTCAAAATCCCCTATTTAAACTATGTTTTGTTTTCCCTTGCTCAAAAAGAAAAACATGCGTGGATATGGGTCGCTTTCAATTTTTCCTAGTTAATCTAAATGATCAACTATAGGGATATGGTGAGTTATCAACAAAGAGCGTTCATATGCTTGCCTAGGATCACCCAAATATGCAAAGGAAACAGATATTACTTGCTCTTCTACCGATAATTCGATCCTGGTGCCGAAATCTTGGTGCAAAAATTGAACTAAACTAATGACTTTTACACTAAAAAAATGAAAGAGAACTAGCTAAGCATGCATGGACTTGGGCCACTTACTTTGGCTAATTAAATAGGTTTTTTGGTACTTAAATTCACAAAACATAAATTACTTTGAAATGCAAGTTCATTTTCCTCCTACTTAAACTATGTGTTAACTTTGTAAAAATCAACTTGAAATAAAACTAACACCTAAAACTACTAGAAGCAGCTAAAAGTGAGCTTTAACAAGTTGCGGGGCACCTCAACCAGTAGTGGCAGATGTATTATGGGCTGCCAGTCACTTTACAAGCAAGAAAAAGATGGAAATAGTAGGAAAAATCCTACTTCTAGTTTTCGCGCGCAAAAGGCTGAAACAGGCGTGATTTCTACACACAGGTCACCTCTGAACGCGCGCATTGGGGTGCGTCTGTCTGTAATAAAGGCGCACAATTTTCCTACAAAGTAATTTTGGGAGCTCTTTTGCTTCAGCCTGTCACTAGGGATGAACTAGTCAATGAAGGAGAGAGAGGGGGCAGTTCCATCCCAACTCCATAGCAAAGATGGAGGTCTCTACAAAAAGGCCAACCACATAAACTTGGAAATAAAAGTTAGTGGAGTCGCTAAACTTATGTTGGTGTGTTTGGCGCACGAACGTACCAAATCACACTTGCTTAAGAGGGGTGGTTTTTTCCTCTTAAGTTATCAGTCACAAGAAAAAAATAGATGGATTAAAGCAAGTTAGTGGAACATGCTAAAACATAAACATACTAGATAGAGAAATAGCATGCATATTTAAACATAAAAACTAAAATAAAACTAAAACAAATAACACAAAAGCTTTAAATAGAGTTAAAAAACTTCAATAATCCAAATGGTGGTGCTTACGTCCTCTCTTATTGAGTGCTGGTAAAAAATGAGGATGAAACTTTAACCCACTTTTCAAGGGGCCCTTGGAACTATGGAGCTCCAAGTCCCAATGCAAGGATGTATTTACTTCCAAGCTTCCTTGGCGCAAAGTCTCCCTCTCTCTACTATGGTGGACTAAAGTTGTTGGATGGCCAACAACTGAGTCCCCTCTATCTCTACTCCGGATCACACACTGCTGGTATTGCTTGGGGAAATTCTGGCCAGCATAACAATGTGTTCTCATATTGTTCATCACTTGGTGGCCTTTTATAGGAGAATTCAAATCCTTCTTCCCTTTCTTGGTACATTGTGGATGGTGACCCAAGAGAGGAGGGTGATTCCATTGTGTGCTCCCTTGAGGTCCTAAGGAGGCTTGGGTGGCTGTCCTTAGGGGGCGTCAAGTGTGGGATCAATGTCCTAGAGTGTGCCTTGTGGTCCCGGAAAGTGACTTCCACCACTCTTAGGACCGCGCGGATTTTTTTAGGAAAAGCCACGCAAAGGCGCGCTTATCGAAGAATTATGTGTGTAAAGGCACATTTAATTAGTTCCTTTTGTGCACAATTTTATTTTTCCTTTCAGACCTTAGAGATTTTTAAATACTTCAGATTCTCTAATGTCTCTTAGCCCTGTAAATCCTTCTGCCTGACATTAAATAATGTCATCTTTGCTTGTCCGATTTTCCAGTGATAACACATGTATCTCATTCAAGCAAGAGAAATTATTTGGAATTATATCATCCAACAGATAAAGGTAATCTAGGATCATATGTTGGTCATGGTAGAAGAGAAAACAATGGTAACGAATCTAAAAATGGTTATTTGTTCCAATAAAAACAATTCACAACAAAGTGCACAGTTGGAAAAAAGGATGATTGATTTTACGAATGCTAAGTCTTATGTGGAGTTCAAAGCAATGGATATTCAAGACAAAACATCCATTGTTTTAGAAATAAATAAGATGGTGCAAAAGAATATCTACAAGAAAAATGCAGAAACCAGATTGGGAGAGATCAAGGAATCAGTGTGGGGCTTTAATTCAAACTTTAATAAGAGAGTCTGAGCATGATTACCTTCTTTTTGGGACCAAGAAGGAAATCTTATTCCATTGGAGACCTATGAAACTTTATTAGTGGAAGCAAAAAGTAAAATCAATGCTTCCCATGAAAAAAAAAATTGAAAGGGCCAACAATTGTGAATCACTTATAAAGAGATATTTAATTATTATGGTTGGTTAAGAATGTCTTCACTGAAAATCCAACCTACAAAAGAATAACAAATTTCAAGATGGCCTATGATAGATTGATCAAGTGTCCAAATTCATACTTTGCAGTGTGGAAGAAATGCCTAGATTTAATATCACCAACAAAAGGAGTGGAACTTGGAGCTTCCTCAAGCGAGCCTGCACAATGATCCCAAGTGATCCAATGAAGACAAAACATATAGTTTATTTTGGAAAAATATATTATATTTTATAATTTCAAGTCAAAACATTTTAATTTCTAAGTTTAATTTTTGAGTCCTCATAAGGACTGAGTTTTATTTTGGCTTCAAAGAGCAAACTGGTCTAATGTATCAACTTTTTCTTAGAGATTTAATAATTTTTTTGGATGATTCCAACTGCCTTTTCAAAATTATATGTGTTTGTTTTCTACTGTAAGTCATTATTTGTTTTTCTTCTTTCGAAATTGTGTAAGAAGTTGCTGGTATATTCAAACTCTGGTATAGGAACACTAAACTAGATAAAATATTGTCTAGTTTCTACAATGATGTGATGTTCTCCTTTGTAAATTCTCAATAAGATAAATATTTTCTTTTGTTTACCAAAAAAAATAAGTTGGTGGTATATTCAAACTATGGTATAGGAACACTAAACTAGATAAGATATTGTCTAGTTTCCACAATGATGTGATGTTCTCCTTTGTAAATTCTCAATAAGATAAATCTTTTCTTTTGTTTACCAAAAAAAAGGTTTTAATGGGGTCCAAGTTGTAAAGTTAAATAATTGTGTTGTATTCATAAGCATGTGTGTTTGATTAAGTATTGTATTTCATGTTGTGATTTACTTAGTTCACTTACAAACTAATGCAAAAGCTCCCCAACAACATATAAAAATGAAAACTATAGAAAATTCTAATGATAAATGACATTCACATAGAGAATAACCAACTGGAAGTTACACTCAACCTTCAATTATTATCCTCCCTTCCTCAAACCTCTAGAATGGATTATTCCTTCTTCAATGTGAAAGCTTGCTCTAATGTCGATATGTAGATGATGTGACTATGAAATGTCCATCTCATAAACAAGGACACTTTTGTGGAATTAATTAAAATTTTGTGTTCTCTGTCAAGTTAAGTTCGAGGCTTATTTCCTGACAAGGATGAATGAGTATTCATGAGATAAATAGTAAAATTAATATTTAAAACAAATAAATAAGAGTATTAATAATAATTTAAGTTTAAGGCATGGTTTAGGTTAGGAGACATTTACTAATTTATTGTTTTGTGTTTTTGTTTTTTTGAAAATTTTGATTAATTTTATGTGAAATATAGAAAGGAGTTTGTTAAAATTGATCCAAATCTTTAAATCAAACTTCAACAATCATATATTTCTTTGTAAATCAAACTTTAAATATGATGATCCTTAAACCTCCTTTGACTATGTTATGCCTTGCTAGTGTGATGATCTCATCTTCACCTAGGAGGAATGTCCAATTGATTGACCATGTGAAGTCTCGATTCAATTAAACCACGTTGCTCGCCTATGAAATAGGACACCTCATCACAATTCAAAATCACTAAAATATAATGGAACAAACTTGCAATAAACATCATCAAAACAACCAGATTCAAGACATTTATCCCTATTTGTTTCATGTATTTATCTTGGTATAAATAATAGGTTGAAATTTATGAAATTTTCTTTCGCTAATAAACAATTCATACCCTTGGGCCATCTTTGTCATAGTAAATTTCATTTAAGATTCATAACTTCATTCAAATAGAACACAAAAAATATCATTTACATATTTTTCCCATGGGCACCACATAAAGATGGTTATTGCTATGGACACTCCATTAGAAAATGATTAAGAATAAATGGTAGTAAAACGCAAAGAAAAATCCATAAATTATCACCATTGGATTGGAAATAATCACAGTATCATTTATTGAGATGACAACTATCAATTGGCTCCCAAAATATTGCAGAAATTGGTCGTGAAATTGGTTCCATCAATAGAAAACCCTTTCAGACTCTCACCAAGTAATACCAAAAAAGTGAATACTCATCCAACCAAGATATATTAACATAGATAGAGTTCCAAATTACTCAAAACAATATCCAAGTATAAATATATGATAAATTAAGATCCCAAAATATAATTTCATAAAATCCTTACATGCAAAACTCAAAGCTGGTAAAGTCAAAAATGTGAATAATGTCCATCTCTTTACATAATGGAACAAGTAAGAACACCAATTGTTGATCGTCATCCTAAAAGATTTAGATCCACTTCCAAAAAATAACATAACGCCCAATACTCATCCCAAATAACCATTCTGAGCAAATATGGGGAAACAAAGCTTGTAATAACATTTCATACAAGAGGCTAGTTTTATAACCATGTCCTTCAAGCAAATTCAGGCGGGGCTGAATATTTATAGGTAACAAGTTTCTTCCAGTTTCTTCTAACATTTCTAACCCATTGCATACTTTTGGATCTAGCTAGTTGCATACTTTTGCGTTCAATTTCTTGCAGTTGGGCTTGTCGTTCTTGTACATGTGAGAAATCTCGGGCACAAGCATATCATCAAGGTTTGGATCATTCAACAAGGAGTATATTGACAATAAAACCTGCAATCAACAAAATATTTGTGTTACAATCACAATATTGAAAGGCAGAAACCAAAGGAAACATATTCATGAAAAAGGAACCAACTCTTCTTGATTTTCATGATTAAATGGACCAACTTCAGAGGAACCATGGTAGATGGCATCCAACACAAGTGTTGAGGTAAGGGATGCCCTTATCTCCAAATTGTATATATGTGTTGAGGTAAGGGATGCCCTTATCTCCAAATTGTATATATGTGTTGAGGTAAGGGGTACATATAGTTATATATGTATGTAATTATATTTTTTTATGGAGGAAATACCAAATTAATGTTTTAATGAAACACAACTACAAAAATATGAATGGCTAGTGAAAGAAACTTACACCCAAAAGCAGGTAGAAAAAAAAAGGTTGAGTTATCTCGAACATTCACCGTTTGAACTATTCACTAGACCTAAAGCCAAAAAGTAAAAAATTAACATTAGATTCATACAAAAAATCAACAAAAATACAACCAATAATTATTTATAAATGATCCAACATAAGGAAAGTGAAAGTAGAATGTTTTGAAAATTAACCTTGTTCAAATTTTTCACAAAATATGAAAAAACTTTGTAATCACTTTCTTCTAATTTCTATGTATCATTCCTAACAGTCTATGATAAGTTTTTGATTGCTATAACATATACAAGTTGTACAAAACCATGATATGTCAAATCATACTTATACATGTGTTGCCCCTTTATTCTACTATACCAACATAATTGAAGCTCGATACCTTCTATTCTATCCAAAATTTCAATGTCATTACGGTAATCATACACTCTATTACCATCATTCTTCCTTATTCTTTGAACACATCCAATGTACCATGCTCCACAAGAAACACCTTGTTTTGTACTTCAAGGAACACCTTTTCTTATAGTACGTTTAGTGGGGGGAATTGAGTTGCTTTCAAACAACACCCCACAATATGATCCAATTCCAAAGCCAATTGAAACACCATTTTCTGGAGTCTTCCCATCTCGCCTAAAGTAGACCCCATTTCTCACTTTCATCAACATTTCTTTGGATAATGTCATATTTCCATTCAACTAACTAACCAAAGATGCTTTTAACATATCCCTACCATCAAGATCCACCACTGGTTTTATAGTTTTTCTTACATTTTCATCAATGGAATCTAAAAATTCATCCACCGCATGTCTCCACTTACTTTCCATTATTTGTAATTCACTTTCATTGCGTACCAATAAAGAGTAAGATTACAATATAGAGTTGGAACAACTCAGTGGAGAATCATCAACTACTTCATCCACAATTTGGAATGTTGGATAATTTTGATCCTCTATCAATGGTTTAACCCACCAAGAAGATTGTGTGTCATTTTCCGGTTGCATTCCAAGAGTTGATAAAATGTATTGCACATCCTTTAATCCAATCTTAATGGCTTCTATAATTTATCGTATGTGAATATTGAATCATACTGCGACAATATGTCAATGTTTTGTATTGTTTCTTGGTGAAATTTATTCCAAATGTTTTCTTGCTTCTTATGAGATTTATTAAAACGAAGCCCTTGGGGATTTGATTCTTATTCAACAACTTTATTAAGGGTTCCAATAGCATGAATAAAGTTAGTGAAATCATAGGCCCTCTCCACTCCAACCATCCCGTTATCACTCAGTAATTTCTCAAGGTTAAAGAAAGAATTCACCGAGGTAACCACAAACCTACTTTTAAACTCTAGGATCTAGCCTTCCTAGGGTTCAGAGGGCTCTCTCTATAAGATTTAACTTTCTTTTGATTATAAAATATTAGGCTAGTTATGATTGTGCAATTGGTTTTGATTTGTTTGATTTGGTGGAAAAATCACTTAATGAGATGGATAGTGGGAAATTTGTTTGTCCATTGGGCTGAAGAGTAAAAAATCAAGCAGACAGAGCTAGGATCAAGGTCAACAAGTCAAATGTTTTCAGGGCAAGATAGATAACCCATGAAGATCTTGGAAGGCTCTTTGGTGAGGTGATATGATCGGGATAAAGAGCAATGAAGGGTTCTTAATCCGGAAAAGAGAAGTAGTAGGCAGAGATCAGACGAAAGAGGGAGCAATCAAGGGTTGCCTACTCTGGAAATCAGCAGAAAACATAGAAATGATAAACAGTAAATACAGGGTGCTTTTAAAAAATCCTGAAGTAATACTCCTATTTATTTATTCAACTTTAGAACACATAATGGATGCATGAAACAAAAAAGATAAACAATGACAAGTAGAAAATACTTTACATCAATAACTCATCACATGAATCCTGAAATATGAGGCTAATTGATTCGATCCAGTCTGCTACTCAAAATTTGAAACAAAAAAGCCTTCAAGTCTAACAAAAATGACTATAGAAATCTTCAGCAATTTATTCCACAATAATACTTCAAAGAGTGAAGTATTTATACAAATTTTGAACTAGAATATCTTGAAAAAATATCAAGATTGGTTTACAAATATCTCAAACTGTTTTACATAAATAAAACTTAAATAAAGGACACTCAAAACTAATGCATATATTTGGAACTATACTTATGGATTCATGGTGACAAAGAAGAGAATTCGAATTTGATATCAACTATTATTTGATGATGAGACATCCAAGTCACTAATTGTTTCCTTTCTTTGTGCATTATGCTCCAGAAATTCTGCAAAACTGGGGTCCCGTGATACCTTTTTATATCTCCATCCGAGATAGATATGTAAAAATTGAAAGAGGTTATTGTAGATAAATATTTTTTTGAGATAAGCCTCTCTCAATTCCCGAAAATTCTGCTCTAGCTGGTCACAATAGGCTCTGCAAAAATATGTGTAAAACAAAGCTTTGCACAATCTGAAAAATAGGCTGTAAATATGTGCATTTATCTCTCATTCTGTAATACCTGTAAAAAATGTTAGATAGCTTTTTGTAGATGGGTTTCTTAGAAACAAAAACCTCCTTCAGTTTTGTAAGATGTATTTCGGATTGGCCACAATCTTCTCTGCAAAGTGATAACTTAACAGGAATTTTCTGTAAAAAGTGCTTTCAAATACTGTTTAATATTTCCAAACCCATAATGGCTATTAGAAAAGTGACAGAGGTTTTTGTATATGGACATCTTGGTAACATAACCCTCCTTCCATTTTGCAAAATTCATCTTGGATTGGTCACAATAGTTTCTGCAAAACAATGGCTTAAACAGGAAATTTCTGCAAAAATGTCCCTTCTTGCTCTGTTTCCATCTTTTAACCTTACTATTCTTTTAACTATTTTCACTTTCAATTTGAATAAAATTCATTGTTGTTGGTGAAAGTATTTTCATCTCTGTTTAACTATTACTGTCTCCGTATTTACTTTTACTGTTTTACCTTGACTGCTCTGTAACTTTGTTTTAACCTTTACTGTGACTTTCATCTGATACACTTTAACTTTGATGCTCTTTAACTATTATGTTTTCACCGTCATTGTGAATTCTTATTTCACTTTTACCATTCACTGTGCAAATTTATCTCTCTTTACATAAATGACTTCTTTCTGTTTTGCTGCCTGGAATCTTTTGTTAAGTAATATCATTTAAAATTCATTTCTTTGTGAACTCTTGGAGGAAAATAGATCTTTAACTAGTATTTAGATTGTTTTATCCAAATTCTCCTTTTTCTAACGACCTCCAAAACAAAACAATCATCAATGAAACCTTGGTTGCAAGGAGGGTTTCTCTGGGACAGTGGAGGTTTTCAGAGGGCTGTTGAAGTCTTTGGAAGTAAATTGGAAGCTTTAAGTGGTTTTAACAACAGCTGCAATGGCTTTTTTAGTTTCTCTGGGCGTAAAACCAGTGTACAGGTCTTCTTTCTTCAGTTGGAATGGCCAATATAGTTGATAAGTGCAGAAGAAAGGAATAACAATGCATTTTCATGGTTTATTAGGCAAATTAGGGTTGAATTAGGCCTGCAATAAATGGCAGTCAAGTCAAGCAATGGGCGATTTTCGGGCTTCATAGGATATAAACCATGAGTGGTTATCAATCTCGTCTAAGGTGGTAAGTGGTTTTGAATGAATCGAATGTGATCCAATGAACATAAGCCACGTGGAAGAGGGAGAAAAAGGCAAAACAACCTATTTCACATAAGAATGAAAAAGTTAACACTGCGCAACTTTATTTTCGATATTGGATTTCGTTCGTTGGATTTGGGAGTTCGATTGCGAACGGTCATGATTTGTTTGGAAGTTGCATCGGGATTTGGAGTGGGGTCTGGGTTATCAATGTGGCGGGATAGGTTTTTAACTTTATAAATAAACATGTATAAAGTTAAAACTTTGTATTATATGATATCAGAGGAGTAAGGTTTATATGTTTTAATTAAAAATTAAACATATATTTCAATGATATGGCGCAGGTATTAATATTATATCATATATAAACCTTTGACAAGTGTTTAAGAACCATATGGGCGAGGGATAATTTATTGATATATTTAAACCTTATGGGAAAGGGCGGGGATTTATTTCACCATGTGGGATAATATAAACATAGGTTTAAACTTTAAATAAATGGGTTTTGGGGGTTATGTATATATAATGGATTTAATAATATATATGGAAGGGATATAATATAGGGATTTAATACTTTAGGTTAATAGTTAATATGGAATGGAATGAAATGAAATGGATTAAAATACATAGTATTTAAACTAAGTAAAGTGTAAAATAGACGATATAGCATAGTTTTGTCCCATTTTTTATTTTTTACACATAGACTTAGGATAAAATGCATATTATGGGTTTTTGGTGTTTCTGATTGGAGATAAAATTAATTATTTAGGGTTTTTACTTTTACTATGCAAAAAAGGGTATTTTACTTAAGAAAAGGGATCACGATCATGGATGAGGGTGAAAATGCTGATGAAAATGGGTTTTATGTAGGAAATCCAATATTTTTAACCAATCATTTATCGAGCCTTGGGTCCGGTCCCAACAGAAGTCAGAGAAATGATCTGAGTCTCTTTAACTGAATGTTTAGAATACTGAATCATTGTGGGGTGGGGGGGGATTAGTAATTTTTGCTCGATGATGCTTTATTACATGTCTTTCACAACTTCTTTCTACCTACCCATCATTATATCTAACATTTTTTACTTCATTTTCATGGGTGCATTTAAGCTTGCAACCCTAAATCCATTTTTCTTTCAAAGCAATAAATCTATCTAAATTTGACCTTATTTCATCCGAGGGCTCAGATTAAACTGTTGAGCTCTTCATTTATTCTCTAACTATCTACTTATTCATCAAGTTTAAACAGTTTGACAGATCTTTATTCTTTATCTAACAACATGGAATTTAAAGCATGAGAAGTCAAGATTAAGCAGTTTGACCTTCATGAATTGTGGCATTTAGGACAAGCTGCACACAATCTTATTTGCAAAATTAAACTAAAGTAGTGGCATTTAAACTTGCAACACTTTCATGATCTATTTTTGATGGGGTTCATATTTAATATTCTTTTGATCTTTGTTTCTTTTTGTCCTTTGATTGTTCTTTTAGGACATACTCTCTTTTCATTTTTTAATTTGGGAATACATTTGCAAAAATCAAAGGTATGTACAATATTTTAAGATTTTAATAGACTCAATTCAAAATTATGAATCTTATATTTATAGGACTCTAACGCATCCCACCAGCTTTTATAAAGAAGTTGTCACATACATATGACCCAGTCAAGTGCAAAACATATGGCAAGTTAGAGTATTGATCTCAAAACAATCTCATCAACAAAACTTCAAAAATGGAAAGAAATCTTCACATCTTGGTATGCCTCGTTACTAATGAAATTTATGTTAACATTAGTATGAGATTGTTTTTGTACCTAACATAACCAAATGTGAATAAATGATGAACTTGTGAAGAATTTCCCACTCTTTCCCAAAGGCTCAAACTATGAGACTTAAATATGTCAATGTAGTCATCAACAATCATTAGATAATTTTGTAGCTAGTGTCCTATCTAACTTTCCAATTGGTTTACTTCTCAGCTCTTTCAAACACCTCTGAACATGCCTTGAAGAAATGTGTTGTGCGAAACCCCAATTTTTTCGATCCATCCTCTCTATATATTCACCTTTAAGCTTGTCATAATCCACTTTAAAAGTGTGATAAACCATTCTGACATGACCGAAACTTATGTACTTATTTTCTAAAACCAATTCTCGTCGACCACTAAACAAAGGATTCACTAGTTTTTTGTTGTTGTGGATGTAATCTTGGTCATGCAATATTGTTACATTGCAACCATTTTACAACCCAGTTAGCCTCCACCCTTCCCAAGGAATTTTATATTAAAGACCTGATGTTGAAGAATAATCCTTCAACATAAGTTGTATTTTTCTTCTATTCATATCTGAGGAATGACCAACAATAGGTCCCAAATTGTTTTCCACGTGTTTCTTCCGCATAGATTCTACCTTTTCCCATTGTTGATAAACAAAATTTGCATTGAACCTATTGCATGTTAGATGAACAACCACAACCAAACGATGAAGATTTTCATGTAAAGGGTTTGCAATAATAACACGTGCATAATTGGCAATAACAGTGTTCTTAAAAGAGTATCTTATAATCTCACAGCCTACAACTCCCTCACCAATTCTCACCAAGAAATGTGATTGCCATTAATGTTCTTCTTTCATACCACCAAAACCCCACCAGCGTATCGCTTTTTGCTACCCACCTAACATATTTGTTCACAATTTTTTCATCTTAAGTAAGGAATACAGGAATTGGGCCATCTATACCATGTTTGGCTTTTTAAGAAGCATAAACTTTTCTAACTGCCTCAAAAATGTGCTTGTGCTCCCATTGGATATACGCTAATGACTTTCTAACTTGCCTTAAAGTCGTAGATATTGAAGGACCATCTAGATGCAAGCTAATAAATATATGTAATCTAGGACCTCCCCATAACTTGATCATCTCATAAAGGGATTTTGTGAATGTACTATACCTTCTCCTTGCTTTTGCATGCATCAAGTTATGAAATATATCCTTGAAAAATTCCCAAACTGCATCTTTAACTTGTAATTTTCCTTGCTTATATGCCTTAGACACATCATTGCGAAACCTAAAGACATCCTTCCTTTCTGCCGATTCAAACAACTTTTCCTTTAGGGATCTCATTCTAATAGAGAGTGTAGCAACCTTTGTCCTCTTCCACCAAAGAGCTCACATTGTTGATCTATGGTTAGCATTTGTAACCCTTGCATCATTCTTCAGTTCAGTTTGAGTCAAATAGTCCAGTCTTCTACCTATTCTTGTATCTTGTTCACTTCTTTTATTGGTGCACCTTGATTCACGTTATAATCGCATCCTAAAGTCATCACATTCTGGAACCAACTTACAAAATCTGCATGTTAATGAATTAATTGGGATCCTTGTTTCAGAAGACTTCTGGAAATGAATATGCCTATATGTACCATTAATATGACATTCAATACCCTCATAACATAGCATGATCTTGGTATTCTTCTATATGGCCCATAATTTTCCACCCCTTTGATCATCCATTCAGACCTTTGTTTCCAATCTCTCCCCATTTATATCAATATTAGGATACCAATACCCCCAACATTGTAGTAACAAGGGAGATAGTTCAATTATAATAAGATTACAGAAAAAAATTAAAAAAATAAAAATAAATAAATAAAAAATAAAAAATTGAAGTAAGATAAATAAAATAATATACAGACTCATATTCAATTTTAGTCTAAATTATTAATTAACGCGCCTAAGTAGAAGGATTTTCACTTGGAGAACGCCTATGTAATATTGATGGTGATGATGGTACTAAGAACCTAGTCAAACTTTGTTGGGACTTATTATTGGTAGGCTTCTTGGGTCTCCCGATCGTGCCACTCCTCAACCCAATCTCCTCATGTGAAGCCTCATTTGTAGTAGCAGTAGTAGTGTGCTTCTTTGATTTCATTTGTTCATATAGAGAACTAGCGATATTAACACTTTTCGGCACTAAACAAAACCATTTATTGCATCGTGTACATTCCACTCTCAATTTTTTTGTGTCCTTATAGTCTGCGAACAAATTAGGATCTTGTGTCTTGTTGAAATCATCTAGAATTTTGATTGCTTGATCAATATAAAATTGATACCCAACCACCGTTGTTTGGTGTACTTTTCTACATGAAGAAATTTCACTACCACTTGGCATTGAAATGTGTTGTTGATGGGCCCCTGTTTTCATATTATTGTTTTTGAAGTTGCACATTGCTCTCATTGCCAAGGATACATCACATGTTCCATAATCAATGCCACAATTTTCACAATGGACATTTATTTTAGATTCTCCCTTTTCTGAATATACTTTGAGAGTAACTTTCTCATTGACAAACTCTTCCATTAAACTTTTCACTTGTTTTTCCCAATATTCCAGTAAATTAGGATCAATAACTATGCCTTGTTCCACTGACAAAGACATATTTTAAATTATTGGTTGTTTATGCATAGGTTCCTCCACATTCTCTTCAATGTTTTCAAATATTGGTGTTCTTTCCGATATATTTGAACCCTCTATTTCCACACCAAATCCTAGTTTCCTCTTGATGCCTAAAAGTGTTATATAAACTTTCCATTTTTTCTCTTGCTTTAGATTTAAAGTTAATCCATCATGGATAAAATAAAAAAGGTTTTGAACGATTTCACCATCCACAATTTCAGCATGGATTTCAGCAAATGTACAGCCTTCTCGACACCTAACCATGCCAATGACAAATTTCTCTTCACTGGTAAAAATTTTATAATACAACTCCATCTACTTTTGCACATAAATAAATGAAAAAGTAAGTAAAATTACACAAGCATATTGGTTTATTATAAAACAAATAGCAAGGAAGCAATGTATGCACTTTCAATTCAAAGCTCCAAAAAAGATGAAGGAATCTTACTATTGGGATGAAACACCTTGATTCAAAATGTACTATCGGTGGATTCCTCAAATGGAACTAAAACCTACAATAAAACAGAGTACTAAAACATATTTGAGAGCTGATTTATTGAGTCAAACATTGACAAAATTATAGGTAAATCTTATGCCCTAGATCTGCCTCAATTTTGGCCTTATTTACATCATTTTTTTGTGTCCTAAAGAGGTCAAAACCAAACCCTTGTAGCTTTTAATGTTCACTGGTATGAAATTCATCTAATTCATTTTACTATTCGCTAGTATCTAGGGCTTGTGAGAGATAAAGACATTTTTTATGTTTTTGGAGCTACCAATGGATAAGGATGGTGCTTGATCTCTCATATAAATAAGAGAATTAGTCCTCATTTATAAAATATTGCTACTTGTGGAGAAACATGATTACTTGTCTAAATCAAATTCATTCTCAGATTGGAGAAATATTATATATTATGTTCTCATGGATGTTTTTAGTACAAGTATACCTATGGACTATTTGTTGAACCCGCCCAGAAAGTTGAAAAACATGAAGAAAAAGGAAATGATGGTGCAAAAATACCACAGAAATACACCGAATAATTGTATAGGTTGTTCATAAGATCCGAACAAAGTGATGGGGGTGATTATATTGTTGCTAGATATATCAATGGCATTTGATGGTTGCCGAGATGAAGTCACTCAGATATCATTTTAGCAACAAAAAGAATAGAAACGATTAATTTTATTAGGGTTTGATGGTTTGGTATCATTCATCTTTATTACCAATAGTTTTTTTTTTTAACTTTCTTTTCTAAAAAATTAGTTTTCATGTGATGGCCCTAAAGGGCTGCTAGAAAACTTAGTTTTCATGTGATGGTTGTAAGGGGCTGCTCCCACTTGTTCTCAGACTCGAGAGTAACTTAAAATGGATGAACATGGGCTGAAAAATGATTTTACTAACTCAACATTTGCTTCGGTTATTCACAAACGTAGCCATTGCAACCTAGTTTGGCGGGAAGCTCTACTATAAATTGTTTTGAAGGTTTTTCAGAAGGTAGTAAAATCCTTTCTAAAGAAGCTCCTATGGAAAAAATAAAAAATTTAAAATTTAAAATTTAAAAAAAAAAAATTATATTTATATTCGAGTGCTTATGATAAACAAACAAGGAATTCAAACCTTGAGAAATTTGTCAATTAAATCCAGTCAAGTCCATTATTAAGGTTTAGGTTAGGGAGGTTAGGGAGAGATATAAATAAATACCTGTAACTTGAAAATATTCTAGGTTTTTATTTTATTCTATTTAAAGAAGAAATTGACTATGTTGACATTATCCCTTGAGGCCCTTGGATTTATAGTGGAATTATATAACACTTTAGTAGTTATGTCTATGTGCACTACACACTCTTTAATTGAGCAAGATGTGTAACTCCAGTGTCCATCTAGGTGGAGTTTCTAGGCCTACAAATGTTGTTATAGATGTTTGAGGGCCATATTTCAATATAGTACATGTATTTTATATCCATGAGCCAGCTTGCATTTTTAACCACATGCCCCCAAAGAAGAGATTATCTCAAGTTTATTCTATCAAAATGCTTGAAAGAAATTGCTTGTATATAGATTAACATTAAAGTGTGAAAAGTAACTTGTGATGTATATTAACCTTTGAAACAACTACTTTGATTCCAAAGTCCTACCAATGGTTAAATTTGATTCACATCCCACTTAAGGAAACCCTTGTCCTCATCCTCAATCATCACATGATCTACACCTCCATTTTTGAATTCTTAGATGGATTTAGATGCTGAGGAATTTTTGAAGTTCCTGAAGGTCCATATGCTTATAAATTTTGTGCAAACTACTTTTGGTATATCCGGTCCGAGCTGATAATCCTTTCATTCCTACCCTATAATGTACTTTAACTACTAGAATGATATATTTATGGATTGCCTCTAATAATATTAACCTCTTACAATAACTTCAGTAGGTTCCATTGTCCACTGGATTTGTTTTTATTGATCCCTACCAATGTTATGTTGTCATTGAGATGTCATATATTATGTTTTCTATATCTAAAACAAGTCTCCTTTCTAATGAACATGAACAACGAAGCTCACCAACTTCATGGCATGGTTTCCTTGTTGGGTGGGGAAGATTAAAAAACTTTTTTTCATTTGGCGTTTCTCCTTTTTGACAACCTCATTTGGATGGGTTCGATGAACATACCCACACCCCATCGAGGATCTAAAATGGAGATTCTTGTTAGGAAGAAGAACTGTATGGATGAAGGAATTCAATATTTGATAAAATAACAGAGAAGCTCAACAAGATGATTACGAAGATGAAGGCTAAATACATGTATGTGGACTATTTGTGATGCCAAATTCCCTTGCTTCCATAGAAAGAAATTAGATTTTCTTAACACCCTTCCTGTTCGCAGTGGTTCGCAGAACCTCCATGTTCACAGATCCTCCTTGTTCGTAGACCCTCCCTGTTCACCCCTTTTTTTCCTTTGCCCGCCAATTTTTTTATCCACCTGGTTAATCTTTTGAATAGATAATACATTTATTTATATCTAAAAATAATAATAAAAAACTGCTCTCCCTCTATTATATAGTCAATATATTCATTTAGGCTTTTTGAATTTGTTATACCCCAATATGAACGCACGTGATATCATATTGGTTTTTCAGTGAAGCTCCCGTGTAGCAATGACAATGTGCTACAAAAAAGGGATCAGTGAGTTCAAATAGTACATATATCGTTCACCATTCATCAAAGAATCATTATCACAAACCAAACATTGGAAACTATTAACATGTGTTATGGTAAATAATAAGTTACTAGCTTCAAATGGAAAAGCAAGTGGTTACAGAAACGATGCATGCTCGTCACCATTTATTGTTGGTGACAAAGAGAAAAAAAAATTATTCGACACCATTGTTCTAGCACTTAGTATTAGAAGAACTACAATTTCCCTATACTATAGCTAAATTTGCAATTTTTTGCAAGTTGATATGCATTACAAGAGGAAACAAAGAAAATTAAAAAACAGAAATAAGATGCACATTTTGCTAATTCATTAGATGATAAATTCACAATTATATATAACTACAATCCAACACTTTATAGCTTAGGAAATAAAAAGCTTTGTTCAAGAAATCCAATTAACAGAAGCACACAGCGTAGGAAAATCACATGTGCAAATAGAAAAATGCAAAAAAAAAAACAAAACAAAACAAAACAAAATGGAAGATTTGATATATGCGAAATAAAAAGAAGAGAGAACACAAATGTCTAAATGCCCTTGTAGAGGATTTTTTTTTTACACAGAACATTTCATTAAACATATACATAAATTGTCCATGGGGTCTTGGATAGACGGTGATCGAGTGCTCTGTTAAGACACTCCTTGATGTGAATTCATTGGTTCAATCCCCCCCCCCAGGGTGATATATTAGACATGATGAAGATGTAGTCCTGCCATGCTTACAAAAAAAAACATATACAAAAATTAAGCAATTGAGATATTTGCACCTTCTCTTTATTTTTTCTTTTTTTTTCCTTGAGACAAAACAATTTCACAATTTACAGAAAATGAGAATTCAAGTTAATATTGTAACAGTGGAAAGAAAAATATGTGTATGTATAAAATATGGTATAATGAAATTTGTGTAAGTATACAATGTTGTTGTGCAACTGAGATATTATGATCAAACGGTCAACAAGCAATGTCTAACTGGGTGTGTTATCGTGGGAGATTGATTTTACCACATTGGAAAATAAACAAATCCTATCGTTTCATGTTTTAAGAGTCGAGAAACGATAAAAAGATGACTCTATCTCTTTCAGAGTTGATACAAGCGTGAAAGGACAAGCGCTTGACGGTCTTTTCAAGTTTAGGGAGTCAGAAAAGACCAAATGACTGCTCAGGAAAAACTAGGCACAAAGTGTGTACCAAATATCCGTGAACTGCAATATACACCTTGGTTTCAAAAATGAAACAGAAATCGACCAAGGACTTTCCGTACGTGCAGGTAGTCTCCCCGAATGCTGTGTTCGGTGTATCACGGGTATAGGGCGGCGGACTCGGCTTCCTGTGGATAAAGGATTGAAAACCTAGAGGGGTCTCCCTTTATATACGCGACGGTACGGGGAGCGCAAGTCCGTACTAGCGCTGTCTAAAGCCAACAGGCGAACGACAGCTGCTAGGTTTAACGACGCCGGAACACGTCTCTAGCCTAGACTTTCTAAATATGTTTCTTTAAGTTCCAATGCTGCCTTAGGTTAATTGAGATAAATTTTTCAGTTGATCTTCAATTAAGTTTCAATTTCCAAGCCCTACCGTATGTAGTGTCTCAAAAGACTCCTAAATGCAAAGCTACATGAGAAAAGAAAACTTTTCAATTCGATGAATGCTATCTAGTTAAAGGAAGAGCTTCAAACAATGATGCAACAAACAGCAAAACTGAAAACGAAACTTTTCCAAACTAGATGACTTTCACTATCCAAAAGTATTCTAAACATTCAACGAAGCGAATTATGCAATGTAATCTATGCAAAATCCTTTTTCCAAAAACTATGCAATTGTAATCCATGCACAATTTCCTTTTCTTTTCAAATAATACGAATGCACTCAATGCATTTTTCGATGAAATGAGAATCTACTTAATGCATACTTTCAATAAAAGAGAATGCACTCAAAGCGATTTCTAGTTTTCAATCATTAAACAATGCAATATAAGTTCAATGATGGATCTCAAAAAATACTTTTCAATGCAATGTGATCTAATGCATTTTAACAAAAAGAACACTTTGAGACGAAAACTAAATAAACGCAAATCTCCTTAATGAAGGATGAAGGCAAAAGGGATGCAAACAAACACTAAGAATGCAATCGTTGTTTCAAAATACTTTGTGACAAAATCCCTCAAAAGTTGACAAGACATATGCGGTCAAACACAAAAAGGACTTCCAAAGCAAGAGATCAAAACTAGGCATTCATCCCTTTTACATCAAACAATCATAGAAAGAAGACATTCCAAATAATGAGCAATGTAATCTATGCTCATACAGAGGAAAGACCCGAAGGGAAAGACGCACTGTTGAAGGATTAAGGGAAAAAAAAACTCAATTTTCATACACCCTGAAAGTGGCCCGACTTGTACATTGACAACTAGCGCCACTTGGCGCGACTTTTACTTGAAAACTAGCGCCACTGCCTGAAAATGAAAAAACAAAGAATTTCTCCCAACCAAAACCAGACTTCCCACTTCAAGCTGAATCTAAAACAAACCCAGAAGCAAAATACTGACCAAAAGAAACTTCCGAACAAGGATAACCCTACCACCTATAGGAAATGGCGCGACTGTCTGGCTGTAATCCGCGCCAGACAGGGGATGGTGTGAGTGATAAACTGGCAATCTGCGCCAACTGGCGCGACTGTCAGGGCTAAACTCGCGCCAATCAAGCCAACTATGAAAAGGTGAAAATTCGGAAAAGCAGAGGTCAGATCTGATCCTCTGGGGGCTGAACCAAAAGCCAAAACACAAAAAGAACCCAACCCAAAAGGTTCATCAAGCAAGGAAAAACGATCAAAGTGAAACAACATAAACGAGACAATGAAGACCGGACGATCTCCCCAGTGGAGTCGCCAATTTGTTGAGGAGGTAAATCCCCTCTGCGGACAGAGGCGATCCCTACTAGCCCAGCAGGGGTCTAGCAACAAACAAACAATGCTATGACGCAAGCTCCTAGTTACGAAATGAAAGACTTGGGATAAGAGCCTACCTGGATTCCAGCGCTAGATCTGAAGAAGAAGATGTCCCCGTCCTTCAGCCCTGGCAGATCACAATCCTTCCACGATCTCCGTGGATGAACACCTGCACACAGAAGAAACGAACAGATACATGCATAGGAACCGGCATACGTAACTAAACATCGGTCAGAAAAGATATTACTCGCATTAACATGATGGAAAAAGGAGTGGAACCATAATCATAGTCATCTATTAAAATGATAAACGAATAGAAATTACAACCAAGTTCTGACGTCGCAGCTTCCTTCGAACGGGTCTCCGGTCGTCCACGTCTCGCAAAGCTCGCCAAGGAAAGGGAAACCTCTCCAGAGTCTCGTAACAATGGTCTCCTCGCTTGAATGGGCCTTAAGGGAAAGAAGGGATTCTTTACAGCACAAAGGCACTTGGGAATAGGGAGATGCAAAGCTTCGGCACTTCAAGACTAGCTTGCCATGGATCTGAGCAAGCTTTTATAGATGGGGAAGGAGGGAGTTGGGATCCCTATTATTATGGGATTGGCCCTATCAACGAGGAAGGTTCCATAGAAGGTGGCAAAACTACTTCCCTTCCATAGAACTCCCGTGGCCAAACCTCCCAACTCAAGATAGGCAGTGGTTGTGAGTTTGTTTGAACTCAACTTCCGCCATCCATATATAAAAAACAGTTCCTAAAATGGGTGGCGCGATTGCTGCTCTATGACAGAGCGCCAAGTGGCGCGACCTCTTTACAGGATTTCCCTGATTGGCGCGAGCAGTGAACTGTCTACCCGCGCCAATGCAAAAAGAGCTATTTTTCATGGATTTTGCAAGGAGATGTCTCAAGGGGAAATGAAGCTCATACTCAGAGGGATGCAATGATGATGTTTTCAATGCATGACAGTGTTCACAGGTCACATTATGGGTCCTCCATTGTGCGGGACGGGGAATGGTAGGGACGGTGACAAATTACTGTGTAACAGCAACATGTGCAAAAAAAAAGATATAATTGTTGCCTTGATAATAATGCAAAACAAGGATACAACAACACAGTTTCAAAGAAACTATTAGAATTCTTTTTTAAATTAAAATATAGTTATTGTAGAAACAGAATTACAATTACATTGTCCTTTACAGCTTCACCATATTTTATATTGAGTTCAAGTTGCTTGTTATTTTGTTGGCAGCCTGTTACTATTGCTCCTATTGAACTAATTGCATATGTATCACTTGAGACAATAATACAATGTATTGTTGTATTTGGTTCAAGTCTGTGTTTTTTGCAAGCCTGTACAATTGATTCAACTATGTTTTTGTCTTGTAACACTATGCAATATTTTGTGTCTCCTCGTTCATAAATACCCTTGTTTCTTATCACAAAATTTGTAATTCAAACATTGTTTCCAACAACAAACATGTTTTCGAAACGCTCTATAAGATTGTTGCTCATGTTCATGGTGATAGTCAGTTGGTCATGGATATCAACCAAATCAACATGAAGCAGTCGTGCCTTTGCAGGAGAGTTAGGACTTTTAGTTTGTGATGGCCCATAAATAACCAATATATTGCCTTCAAAAGCATTTGCATATGCTCCTGAGCATATTTCAATTATTGACGAGGATATTGGTTCCATTGTTTTTGGTCTATTTATATGCAAAGTCATAATAATATGCTTCAAAAACCATTGACATTGATTTAATGCAAACATGTCATTTGACTATACAAACATTCAATGCGACACAAACCTAACCTTTTTGGATTCTCATCTTCCACCATTTGTTCTTCAAATAATTGTTTGTCAGAGCTAGATGTTTCCATGATATTGTTTCAAATGACTGGACCAATCATTTCCATAAAACGAAAAATGCAAGTCATCAAGTATGAGACAAGTGTATAAAGAACATTTAAAACAGTGTATGCTCTACAGTGATACATTATATATACATGTATTATGTTTTTATAGTACTATTAGCCATTGTTGGTGGCTATGTAGTAAATGTGCATAAGTTACAATAAAGAAAATGTTTTATAGATTTCATTGACAAATACACATATAGTTTATTTCTGGAAATGTTATTAAGAATTACTATGACCACATTTTTTTTATCAACAACAATTGCACAAGAAATAATGAAATATGAATTAGAAGCTAAAGCAAATAATAATATTCAGTATATGGAACAAAATGCAACGAAGTGAAAATGAAAAAGTGTAAATTGCATGCCAACCATGACATAAAAATTTATAGTTACACAAGACAAACTGAACAAATTTATGTTGATGGTTCAAAGACTTACTCGCATTTGATATTTGCATGTTATTGTTGTTTTCTTGTTTCTTGTTGTGCATAATTTCTTTGTTTTTCAATGTTTAGAAATCAAGGCAAATGTTAAATATGCACGTTTTCACATGTGACAAATATTGTGACAAGTGAACAATGAAACTATAGAATATGAACATTGCCAAAATGACTCTAGGCGAAAATAAAGATATCATAAGACAAATTGTATGATGATTTGTCCAACAAGCATCAAAGACATGAAAATAAATAGTACTAGTCCAAAAATGATCTAGCATTGAGTTATAGTCGGTTGTTGGTTTTTTTGTATGAAAATTGAAGCCATTATTTTGCATAAATGAAAGTAGTTTCTTTTGTTGATGGCTAGTTTGAAACATGTCCAAATTGAAATCACCAACAACCACAATTGGGTAGTTTTTGCATGTGTGCTCTAAATGAATTTGATGAAATTAATTATTTTTTCAATATTTTCATTTGGTACAATATATACATTTGCAACTATAATGGTTTTTTTTTCAACATGGAATACTGCAATTGTTGATTCAATTTAGTCTTTTGTATAAGTGAAATGATTCTCAACCACAATATTTTTTAAATAGTATGTGAGAATTCCATGTAAATGGTATAAATGTGTGTAGTCATATTTGTTTGAAAATAATGGATACAATGGAGGTGATTTTGATTTTGTTTCTTGGAAACAAAGAATGTCAGCACTCATTGGATCATAGTCAACAATATCTTCAAAATGCAAGGACAAACTACGAGTGTTCAATGAACATATTGTCAAATCATCAATTGTTTTATTTTGATATATGCTATATTCAAGCTCATAAGGGGAATTTAGTCTAAGTATATTTAACTCAATAACAACTTTTTCATTAAGGGAAAAGTTACTTTGTTCCAATTTGTTTAATAAATACAAGGATTTAATAACTTTGACACGAGAAAGTGCAATATAAACAAGTCAATGTTGCTTAACTCCTTTTGGGTCAAAAGCCAATCTGTCCATTTTTAACCCTTGTGATCGATGTATATTTCGTGCACATGCCAGTTGAACATGAATTTGTTCTCTTGTAAAACTAATTTTGTCATTTGATTCATTATTCCTACAAACTCTAGTATCAACTGCCCACATAGACATTATTCCATCTTTGTAAAGATATACGAGTTTTTGTAATTGAATAATTCCAACAGCTAGATGAGAAAATTCAATCCAAATTCCTCCATTTTCAAATGTCGTTGATGCTCTAAAAATTCCTTTAGTACCATTCACCAAGCCATCCTGAATATTGTAATTTCCGCCAATTAGTTCAATAAGCATATTTTCTTTGAGCACAATAGAAGATGGCAATTTCATTTTGATATGTTTATTGTGATTTATATTTCTTGATTCAATTGTTCTATCATATACATGTA
The DNA here is from genome assembly GCA_034641835.2 of Pinus albicaulis. Lineage (NCBI taxonomy): Eukaryota > Viridiplantae > Streptophyta > Pinopsida > Pinales > Pinaceae > Pinus > Pinus albicaulis. Next base: position 115,110 of record JAXQQM020077946.1, on the reverse strand, counting down.
ATATAATTGCTTCTTTGTTGATGAGAGACAACATTTTTTCATTATGTTCATGTACCTTATTGTTTAGATAAAACAAGTCTAGGAAAGTTGGATCATTTAGTGCCGATCTATAACAATGTTTATTCAAGAATGAAATATCATCGTCAGCATGTGAACATGTCTTGATTATGGTTAAGATGGATACAAATTCTTTATTGCCTTGTCACATTACTTGTTTTAGTTTATAAGTTTTCACATTTTCTTTCCAAAAGTTACAAGGAGCACTAGTTCCTTTAAGATGTGGTCGTTCAAATATCCAACAATCACATACAGGTTGTGCTTGACATAGGTCACTATAGAATATTATGTCAAGGTTCCCAAACAAGGAAGTTGGAGTATGCAAAATTTCACGGATTCGTTTGTCAATGTTATATAGCAATCGAGACCCAATTAATGAAGCCTCGTCTATCAACATAAATTTAAGTTGTTCGTATTCTTTGCTCAATATATTGAGTGTGTTAGAAGCCAATGGCACCATGTGACATGGTGAAAGTGGGAAATGCAAAGTTGAATGGACTGTAAAACCATGTGTAATATATGCAACTTTGCTAGTAAATGCAAGTATTAGACCTTTTTTTCAAAAGGTTACTTTGTAAGTATTTGTTATAAAGACATACAAGTGCATGGTAAAGTGCTTGTGTAGTGAATGTCTTTCCTGTACCTGCACCTCTAGTGATGAACAAATAAAAATGCTTACCAAGATTTATTTTTTCCATACAACTATTTGTTTGATTATTGACTGTTGCTCTTGATTTAATTGTCTTGTAATTTCATGGTATGCCAATGTGTACAAAACAAAGGGATGCTTAATGAATTCATTGTTTTTTTTATATTTAGTTAGAATGTTATTGAATTCCATTTTCTCTTGCAAATATCGTTGAAAGTCATATTTTTCATTAGAACAAGCCCTTTTGTCAGTTTCTAATCACAAGTGAAGCATAAAAGTCTCATCACTTTGGGATGCAATTGTAGTAGAAGCAGTTTCAATATCACCCCATGGTGTGACTAAAAGAGAAAATTGTTTTTCTATGACATTGATAATGTGTTTATGCAAAAAGTATGCTTCAATCCATGTTTTTTTATTTTTCTTTAATGTGTATTTAGACTCCCTGTATGGGATGTAAAGCATCATTTTTTCTTTATAATGGTTTTCTGGGTCCATGTGTTCATTGTATCAAATGAATATTATGACACATGGATATTTTCTTTTCTTTTCTTTTTATGTTGTTTTCACGATTGAATAAGAGAAAACATATTTGCCAAGAAAACTTACTCAAGAACAACAAGATGTGCAACATATCTTTCAAAAGTTGTCATGCAAACAATATCTTCAGAATTATCAGGTTCTTGTTCTAACAAAATAGGTCTTTGTAGAACATATGTTTGTTTTTTACCTGGAGCAGTGTTAATGAAAATTGTTTTTCGAGAAGTTGAATACATAAGCAACGACAGAGCAATGTGGACTACTTGTCGACTTGCCAATTGTTTCATATTTAACAATGTGCTTCCAAAATTACGAATAGTTTCAATTTTTTTGTCTCCACAAGATATGCAATTTTCTCAATTATTTTTTAATGCAGTTTTCATGGAGCGATCCATTTTTGTCACATAAGAGATGCAATATGATGCTGCAGCATAAGCATCTAAAATAAATTGAGCATATGTGTTTGCTTGCCACAACGAAGGGATTTTTTTTGCAAATTCATTTATCCACACATCACAAGGATTTATTTTGAGCAGTACAATTGGCCGAGTAATACAAAATCATAAGAGCATGATGTATTCTTGTTTTATAATTCCAAAATCGGCTAAAAACATGACAAATATTATGTTTTTTAAATAGGAATTGTCCTATAGAAGAAATGAAATTTTATTTTGCATTGTTTGCATATCATTGTTTTCATTACACAAAGGATGCAAGATACAAGTTTCATCAATTGATGGGATAAAGAAACCAAATATACAACTATAATTTTAATGTATTTTGCAAGTTTTTGTGTGGTGACGAGTTTGAAATTGAATCATTTGATTTGACAAAATTGTTGAATCACAAGTCAAATATTGATCAATGAAACCTATGACATTGACATAAAGGAATTGTTGATATATTGGCACATTTTGAATCTGAAGTAATCCATGGTCATGCTATGTTCCTCTACTCTGGAATTCTGTAATAAAAAAATAATATTGCACTTGACTAAATGATTCACTGTTTTTTGTTATCAAGGAATGTAGTGACGAGATGCTCAACACTAGTGAATGTGACAAATAAAGTCGATGGACCAAGTTTTTGTATCATTGCAAAAATAACTTTTCATAAACGTTCAAAATAGTCAAGCGATGTGAAAATGCTTCTTAAACATTGATATGCAATTGGAGAATTTAGTCATTTCTAAAGATTTCTTTTGTTTTTAATGTATTTAGAAACTAGTTTTTGTCCTTTCAACTCTCCTTTGCGAATAGAAATCCAAGATGAATTAGAAACCTGATTTATCAAAATACGAATTGCTTTAAAAAATATGTTTGTAATATGTGTTGAGAAGTCACCAGACATGTGTAATAGTTCCCACTGTGAAATTTTTTTATACGAAAAGCGACTGATAACACTAATAGGGCGACTTGATCCAAAGAACAATGTCGGGAAGTTCAGTTCTTTAGAGAATTTGTCTTGAAAAATGCCTAGGGGATGAAACCCTTCAGAAGGTGAAATTTTTATTATCCTAGTATCAAGATCATGGATAAAGTGGGCCTTTGAATAACCATGTAAAAGTGTTTGATTTTCTGGATCTACATCATTATTTTCATTTGGTGAATCTAGTTCCTTGATCTTTGGACTATCGTTTTGATGATCTTGCCAACTTTGATCAAAATGCTTTTTCCATTCGTAGTTGATTACTATTTATTCTCTCCTGTACAAATATGTGTCGCACAAGTCATGTAATGCATACATCACTTTTTTGGGTCGAATATTTCCAGACAAATAGGAATTCTTGTATTGCAATTTTCTTTTTAGTATAATTCCCACTGTCATATTGTCATCAATATCTCTAGGTAATATTGTCTGAATTCTATCTAGACTGGAAGGAACATCTATGATTGTTCTTGTTAATCCAATTTGTGATATTTTGTAACCAATTTGTCTTATTTTTGGAAAATCCATCCTTGGTGCCACTAATCTCTCTTCCAAATAATTCAATTGTGCAACAGAGTTGACTTTTTCGCTTCGTCGAATATGAGGAGGTGATGAAAATGCAGGCATTTTTTCATTGAGTATTGCATTATTACAAGATTTGCATATTTTTTCATTGAGTTTAATGGCTTTGAAGTTTCAAGCAAGCGTCAGATATGCAATAGTAGATAATATGTCTTTGTTAATAGATTGCATGTCCTTCCCAAAGGAAAATCTATCACAAATGCAACATGCATTTGTAGGTGTGTCTTGGATTAATTGCAAATATGCCTCAATTGCTTTATTTGACTTTACATGCTGCTTTCGTGCTTCTTTTATTATAGCACCTTGTGCTCTTATTGCACATTTCAACGGATTTAAATGAGTGTATCGCTTACTATATCCATTGGAAAAAGAAGTACAAACTTCTTTGTTATTTTGTGTCTTCATTGAAAAAGGATTATTGTTCTCACTTGATAATGTGAAATCCTTTGATACTTCAACAAAGTCTCTTTTTTTATATTATGTTGTCATTTGAAAAATGATTTGATTGAATAGAACATCTAGTAAACGTATATTCTTTGCTAACAATATATCTACAAGGTACACTAGAGAACGCTTTGCAATTTTATCTTTCCGAGATACTTTGGAGAATTTGTGGTGTCTTGTCATTGTCATTAATATTTTCAACATTATGAACTTCCAGAATTGCATGAAAATGTGCATATGATGTAGATATTAGTACATGCATAAGGTACACGACTTTGGCGCAATTTTTTCATGAATAGAATCTCAAGGAAATATATTTTGTTTATATATTCCAAATATATATGTTAACACCAAGGAGTTCACATATCCATTGTATTGCAAAATATTTTCCTTATATATGTCCATTTTCATATGGCATCGACAATTTTATAATATAAGCTTACCAATCATTGCTACATTTCTCTTGTTCAATATTTCTAACATTCACGTGTTGTTGTAAACAATTTATAGCTCTATCGTCATTACAAATGAAACAATTGTAAAAATTTTGTCCAATTATTTTTCTCATATTAGACATATCAAACCACGGTGCAAGCGTGCAAATAGACTCAAACAAAGAGTAATGATAGTCATTGAAATTTTGTCGATAGATCAAGAAGCCTTGTTCAAATAACATTTGCTCAATTGACATTATGTCAAACTGTCCAAGTGAGAATTGGTATGGACAAATGCATGGGTTGATTGTTCTATCTATTGAAGCTATATTATTTGTTGTGCTATGTAGAAAGAGTGGTTCAAAATCTCCACATGCAAGATTTTGGTTATGTAGAAAAATATATTGATAGCCATGAATGTCTAAATTGAACCGTAGATATGCTTGGCCATTTGTAAATAGCCAAACATTGACTAAAACTGATAGCCACTTGGAGAACCATTTGATACAAAATTCATCCCCCTATAAGCTAATTGCAAATGAAGCACAAATAGAAGAAGGTGTAGACAATCCTTTCAGACATATTTCAAGATCATTAAGATGATGAAGATCCTGAAGGTATTCACGAGTCAATTCTATATGCAATGAATGAAAATCAACATAATGTCCATGAGATAAGCAATGTCGGAAGTGGTCTACAACACCATATCATATTTCAGTTGAACTATAGCGAAATTGAAGAACAACAACAATTGAGTCAAATAAACAGTCACCAGGATAATAAAAGAAATGCTCTAATTTATGTAAATTGAATCTAGATAACTTGTGATCAATTTCTTACAATTTTGACCCTTTCAACGCAAGACTATTTTCCATTGCCATAAAGTATATTGAGACAATGTGACAAATTGTCTAAATGTGATAATGATTTATAATATTTAGAGCATGGACTGCATTGAATGTTCAAGGACCACATATGATACTAGAAAATTTCTAGACCTCATATATTATCTAGCCTACATTGTCTTTATGACTATCTTTTTTCCTTGTTTTTTGTTTCACAATACTCTAAAAATGAGTACCTAGCAATGTGATAAAGTAGTAGACGAAATGACAATAAGGAACCTTGAAAATTGCATTCTTTGCAATTCAAACATTATTAATTTAAAACTAAAGATATTTATACAATTTAAAATAATAGCAACAAAAACACTATTGTCATTTTAACAAATTACAAAACAAAATATTTAATTTGCAAAATTCCATAAATTTTTGTTGACAATTATGTAAATTCTTTTCAAATTGTATAAATCAAATAGAATACAAATATTATTTCAAAATAAATATTACAATATAGATTTCTATAATAAACAACTTTAATATAAAATAACAAGCATAAAACTACTTAAAACAATAAACATATTCAAAATTTTATTGAAATAATAAACATATTCAAATTCTGATTACTATAAAGCTATCAATTGCACCATGTCTATGTTACTAAACTATTGTTGCCTTATAAAGACAATATGCTATCAAATAAAATGTAAAGTATCTAGGTTGCTAGCATAATGTAATATTTGTTTTTTAAGACTTTGTGCAAATAGATATAGTTCCAATTGATTGAACATACCTATGGTTAACACATGAACATTGCAGTCTTTTGACATATGCACATCATAGCAATTGAACAAAGTTTCATAGCTAGTGTGTGCATATGCGGGAACAAAACCAAGAAATAATTGGTGGACAAAAAACATGCATATAATTAATGGAAAAAATGAAAACTAGAAAAACTAATAATTGATATTTCTATGTAGCACAAAGCACCAAAGAAAAATTGTAAGTGTTTTCATCAATAAAACACACCACACATTGTTGTTTTTTTCACAAATACCTATGCAATTTTATTTTATTTTGTCATAAAAATTCTAGTTTCTTTGCTATATATATGATTTTAGAATTCTTCTATCAAAATTCTCTCTACGATTTATGACACAATAAAACTAATCACATTAGTTATATATACTTTGCCTTCATGCATTGCTTATGCATAGTTCAAATGTATTCGTGATCATCCACTGATCATTAAGAGATTGATATACTTAGAATGAGACTACATGAGAACCGCTAACCATTTATGCAAGCTATGATATATTTATAGCACTGTAGCAATGAATTTATGCAAGGTACACAACACGTGTACAAAGACAAACTAACATTGAATTCAATCCTACTAGAGCTATATATATATATATATAATGCAAATAATAATGACCAAAGATGGGTGATGTGATTTTGTATCATATTGTTTGCTAGCCATTGAAAGCATTACCTACTAGGCCATAAATAACACACAACATTCTAGTGACACATGTCTAAAAAAAGCGCAAATAAAAAATAATTTTCCAATTGTAATCATAGTACTATAACTACATTAAACTACAAATCAAGGTGGCCAATGTGACTTTGTATCATATTGCTTAGTAGCTATTGAAAACATTATCTACTATGTCATATTGATCCAGGAGGATCTTTCATAGTCCAAGGTCGACAGGGAAGTCCAGTACAGTCGTTAATTTCTTCAGTGATCCAATGAAATCTTCAAGGTGGTTCATGGTGCAATGTCCGATGTTGGAAGTGGCAAGTTACTTCATGGTGGAAATGTCATTATGTGGAAAATTGTAATGTCATGGTTCTAAACCTAAGAATACAAATGTAATGGTGGAGACCTATGCTAAGTGGGGTACTAAGACCTAAGTCCTAAGCCTAATCTAAAACCTAGCACAAATGACATTAAGGTGTAAACCTATGTAATGGTGTTATGCTAAACCTAGCACAAACAATGCAATGGTCCAAACTATGTTAAGGACTATGTAATGGTTAATACTATCTAATAAAACGCACATTATAAAACATAACAATTAACCATAGCGGAGAAGTTAACCGTCGGGCAGAAGGAGTGACATGTGAACGCAGTTGAATGTTACCGCAAAATGTTAACCGTTCGGAGACCGCAGCAGTTAACTGCAGAGCAGAACAAGCGGATAGACAATTGTCACATGCACACAGTTGCGAAGCCACCAAAGATTGATCGCCTAGGTGGCAGCCAATGGTTAGCTCGCAGCCTGGTCATATGGTAGGTTTTTCACCACTTCGCTATTTGCAAACTTTCAGGGTTATATTTATCCAAAGTTTATTTATGGGTTTTTGAATTTATGTATGCGCTATGTAATTAATGGACCTTGTAACCTAATCTCCAAGGTTTATGAAGTTTATAAGACTGAGAACCTTCATAATTTAATGAAACTCAACCATATGCCAATTTTGGACCAGGGAGGTTGAGAAAGAACCTGAAATGTATTATAAAACCACATTTGCTCATGATGGAGAAGAAGGAGTGATTTTGAAGGCTTGCGTTCAGATTTCTGAAGAGAGAAGCAGTTTTATTTTCAGTGTATCTTGGTCGTCCGGAGCCAGAATTGGGAACTGAGATAGGCATTGGAAAGCTAGGAGAGATATATTTCTATTGATAGAGACCAAAGGTGCCTATGAGCACATTCAGTCTGGTGTATTTCTATGTAAATACTTCCTTGGATCAATCCTTAATAAAACAGACGCCCATCTTGAAAGCAGACCCGGAGACGTATTCCACCAGGGATGAACTCCGTAATCAATGTTTGTTGTCTTCTATCTCTATTCTTTGCTGCAAATTAATGTTTAATATGCTTCTTAAGTTCTGGTTTAAGTCATAAAATCAATTGATTTCCTTCAGTCATCCACACTAAGTGATCAAGTTAACAATCAATTCACTGTTGTCAAATATTCAGTTCTACTTTAGTATTATTTTTTATCTATTTCAGATCAGATATTTTTGGCATTAGAGCAGGTTTCATTTTATAGGATTTTTTCCAGTGAATGTTAACCAAGTCCAGGTTACGACGTGGAGAAGGAACGCTTGAGGAGATCGAATCATAAGTTGGAAAGTGGAAAGTCGCTCAACAATTGACAATGGGAGGATCCAATGCAGGTGAAACTTCTGAAGTGAAGGTCATGGGTGAAGAACATATTCAACAAATGTTTTTGAACATGCAGTGGATGTTGGGAGAACTCTATGAAGATAAGAAGGCGAGAGATGCAACTTCTTCTTCAAAGGCATTGAATAAGGAAAAGGAAAAAGGAAAATCCGATAAACCTCCTTCTCCTCCATCACCTTCATCATCATCATCATCTTCTTCTTCCAGCTCAGATTCTGAAACAAAAAAGAAACCTCAGAAATCATCTCTTTTGAAACTTGATCTAAAATTTGAACTACCTATTTATGATGGCGAATTGAATCCTAAATAGTTAGATAACTGGATTAAACAGTTAGAAGTGTATTGTAGAATTTAGAACATTTCTGATGAAAGAATAAAAATTCAGTTAGCTACACTTAGAATGGGGGGAACAACTTTAATCTAGTGGGAAAGTAAAACTCAAGTAGATTTAAAGCGGAAAGGTAAAGTCATCTCTTCATGGTCTAAATTTTTAAAAGCTCTTAGAAAATAATTATATCCTTTGGGATACATGCAGCAAGTTGTTATTGACTGGCAGCATTTGACGCAAGGTACAGGGAAAAATGTTTAGGAGTTTACTCAGGAGTTCAGGAAGAAAGATTTGGTGCTTGGTATTCCATTGGATACGTGTGAAACTTTATTAAAGTACATTGGTAGTTTACATTATTATTTGCAACATACATTATTGATGTTTAATCCTAATGACTTTGATGAAGTGTGTGTTCAAGCCATACATATTGAATCAGGTGGCAGACCGTTCAAGTTTTCATAGAAAGCATCCAAACAGTTGGAAATCAAGGATTCCAAAGATAGCAAGAGTAAGAGCAATTCGAAGGGAAAGAAAGCAGTCAGAACTCAGAAGGAAAGTGAAAGACCTACTTGTACTCATTGCCAGAGGATCAGACATGATGAAGCCAGATGTTGGAAACCTCACACAGAACTCAGACCAAAGAAGTTCCAGAAAAAACAAAGGTGAAAATAAGGCTAATACAACAATCCAACAAGATTTGGGCTCTGATTCAGGTGATGAAAGCAAAATAACCGCAATGGTTTCATTAGGTAAAATTTCTAACACTAGTTCAAGTTCTAGTACTTCTGCATCTTCTTCAAACATAAATCATCTGGATGAGGATAAAAGAGTTGAATTATTTCACATAAGGGTAACTTCTAAGCACACAAAAATAGATACATTGTTTGACAGTGGATCACAGGCAAATTTAATATCTGAAGCATTAGTAAAGAAATTGGGTTTGGATACAAAAAATCATCCAAGACCATACCCATTAGGTTGGCTAATAGAAAAGACTCAGATTAATGTCACAAAGCAGTGTCGTTTAAAATTTGTCATGACAGCTAATTACATTAATGAAGTGGATTTAGATTTGATTCCAGCAGACATATGTGGAGTAGTGCTAATAAGTCCTTATCTCTATGGTTGTGATGTTGTGTTCATAGGAAAGAGCATAAATACCACCTTAAGAAAGATGGAATTGGATACATTTGTTGGGCACATAAAATTGAAACACACTTGGATTTAGTTACTACTAATCAGATGAAGAGACTAATAAGTTTAAGTAAAAGGTATGTACTCATGGTTGTAAGAGAACAACATAAGGATCAACATGATGTTTTTTTAGGTTGTGAATCTCAGTTTAAAGATATTTTGGTTAAAGTGGTAGATTCTTTTCAAAGTCTATTTAAAGAACCAAAACATCTGCCTCCTAAACGGGAAATACAACATGAGATACAATGGATATCTGATGCCCCTCTTCCTAATGTCAGAATGTATCGTATGTTAGTCATAGAGAACGAAGAAATAAAGAAACAAATCCAACGGCTAGTTGAAAAATACTTCATTTGACCCAGTTCATCTCCATGTGGTTCACCCATAATTTTGGTTCCTAAGAAAGATGGGACATGGAGAATGTGTGTCAAATTTAGGGCCTGTTGAAGCCCCGAAAATCGGGTCTACAACAAGGGGGATACCCACCTTGTCCGGACCTTGGTTAGCAGCTCCTTTTCCATTTGGTATAGTGGGTCCGACTGGGGATAATGGGACCAGTTTCCCAATATGTGTGTGTGTGTGTTGAGAATTGATATTTCTTTTCTAAAAGTTCCTAAGTGAAATGCTTTTATTCTATTTCTAATCTAATAACAAGCAATTGTGTTCTAATTAAACAGAAATATCTAATTCTAAACTAACCCGGGATGTAATCTTTTCCTTATGCGATCTAAAATGCTTACAAATAGCAATTGGTAATAAAGATCATTCAACTGTTATAAGAAAAGAATTCAATAAATATAAACCACTTCGTATAAAAAGTTAGACGAAACAGTTGTGAACAACATATTGCATAATAAGCTATCCATATGTTAAGCATAAACAAATGGTTATCACCGTACAAAAGTGCCAAATGACAATTCAAACATTCAAGCGTTAATACATAAACAACTGAACATAAATATCACTTTAACACAAAGGCAGAAATAGTTAAGAGATAAAAGTACCATTTATAACTAGTTCTACTCATGAGCTTCAAGCAATAATGACTTATATCATCTTAATCCAACATCCACTAAGAGTAAAAAAGTGCAACATTAGTAGCAGATATTAAATGCAGATATCAATAAATCCTATTCCATTCATTCATCGAAACCTCCTCGGAGGGTGCAAAAGTGCATGTTCTGAGGAAATTTTTTTGACAAATTTCAGGACCCCTCTCTAAATGCATGAGAAGGGTTTAAATACTACTAACTAAATCTAAAAATAATTTATTACAAAAATATAGGATACGGTTTAAATGACTGTACTCTTTTTATGCAGAAAAATAAAGCAAAACTAATACTAAATCTAAAATTAAAACTTAACAACTAACTACTTGTGAATTTGTTCTTTGAAATTGCAAGTATTCAACATTGATTTGAGAAGAACAGGGTCGTACGACTTTCAACAGAATCGTCCTCGTGAAAATTCGAATCGGCAAGAGTCGGGTGGATCTTCTTTGGTGGCAGAATTAACGATACATTGGAGAGTCATGCACTTGCTATGTGGTTTTACCAGACATGCCCAGTAAGAATCCCAATTTAACTTTGTTAATCCTTTAATCGATTATGTCTTTTCTTGGGCTTTCTGTTTCCAGTCTGTCTATAGTTGTTGTGCTTTTGGTAGGTACCCTAAAGTAGTTTCAGAGATCAGATTTGCCTTGTGTAAATTTTCATTTATACAATCAATAATATTGCTGGCTGTTGTGGCTGCTTCTTCTGCCGCTTGCTCTGCTTTCTTGATTTGTGCATCCCATTCATTAAAAAGTATTTCTTTGTGATTTTCATTGATTATAGGTGCACCTGCTTTTTTCCCCTCCTCTGTTTCTTGCCAAGCCAGATATTCAATAACTCTTTTATCAGTTAAATCATAATCATGTCGTAAGTCTACAACATGATTAGTGATTTTATCACTTTCTTCACCGTAAGAGTTCCATTGTGATATTCTTTGGCATAATATTTCCTATTGTTGCAGTAGTTGATTATTTAAGGAAATAGACTCTGTAATAAATTCTGTGAGCTTGGGATCATTTTTGTGCATTTCTTGCACATCCTGTAGCTGTTTCTCTTTTTCAGCCAAGCTTTTCTGATATTCGATCTACATTTGTTGAAAATCCTACTATAATTTTTCAAGTTGTTTATGTGCTTCACTGTTAGCATTGGCTTGTTGCAATTTTTGTTGCAGAACCTGTACTTGATCTTCTTTCTCATTCAGTAATTGTCATACCTCATATGCTTTATCGATGGCTGCAGATGCATAAGCTCCTGTGATCCGAGATAATTTAGTGAGATTTTCAGTTGGATCAGTAGTAGGATCTTGCCATAAGACATCTAATTGTTCTGCATCATGAGAGAGAACATTTTCCAATTTCCTTTTCTTCCTTTGTTTTCTTACTACTGCCTTGTGTTGTGGACTATAGAATATATCAAGAGGATGAATTTCCTCTATTTTGAGCATAAGCTCAGAAGAGGGGGTAATGGGACTATGTTCTGTTTCTGCGACATTGCTAGTTACTCCTGTGACTATATTTTTTGTTATTTGTACATTACTCACAGGTGTCTGTGTGTTTTGTCCTTCAATATTAATCAAATCGTTAAATGTTTCCCATTCCTTATCTAACTCAGTTCTAATGGATGGTTGCTGTACAATGAGAGGGGGAAGATTTAACTGTGGAGAGATTGAAATCTGTTGCTGTGAGAGTTCTTTTGACTGGGCAATATCCCTTACTGACCCTTCACTTTTATCTTGGTCATTATCAGACTTTTTAGAGTGTTCATAGGTTTCTCTTCCGGACTTTGACTTAGACCTGTCTATACTTGAACTTCCACTGAGACTGATACTAGGAGTTGGTTCCATTACGGGTTCCAAGCGTAGTTTATCCAAATGGATAGTAGTCAACCTTCTTTCTCTGTACATCTTAAACTCTTGGAATTCTCCTGGAGGGAATCGCATCTGGGCTGAATGTAGAATTTCTTTAAGTGTGCCTCTTTCTTGGAACATGTCATCAAAAATATCATCTTCTTTAGAAAATACTCTTACCTTGACTGCAGTAGTGAAATTTTTAACAATATCATAGGGGTCGAATGGTCTTCTTGGAAACTTGAACAAATGTAAACATGTAATGTTGTTTACTTCTTTAAATGCATGACCAACATCAAATAATGAAAAGGCCCCACAGGTCACAGGAAATTGTGGCCGGATGGCTTTCTTTTTATCCTTCAAATCTTTAGTCAAACCTCCTTCTCCGCAGGTTTGATAAGCAATTTCTCGAGCCATGAGTTTATCAGGAAAATACAAAGGTAAAACATGAGGAGAAGCAAAACTTCCAAAAACCCTAACATATGTAAACAATTCTTCTTCAAACCATCTTGCGACAAGGAGAATATCTACTTCTGCTTCAGGAGAAAATCTTGGAGCGTCCTTATCATACAACATTCTGTATAGGGGCAACATGATGCCATGGAAAATCTTGTAAAAATAGGGAATGAACTCTGAATCCCACAATTCTTTGTGATAAACATGAATGGGTAGAGGATCTTGGATTTTCCATTTCCAACCCATTAAAGGAAACTTAGAAACATAACAGATTGAATCCATTACATAAGCAGATAAGTAAAAAGGAGGATAAATCCTCTGAGATACAGTCCGTTTAGACCGGTAATTCAAAATAGTTGTGGCTAAGTTCTCAGATAATATCTTAGCCCAATCCACGATAGTAGCATTAACAGCAACATTCAATAACGGAAGCCATTCAGGTGAAAACTTATTAATGTTTGGCTTTCCAAAAAGCCGACAGAGCATAGCAGCAGCAAAGCAATACGGAGAAGTGAGAGAACCGGTACTATACATACCGTGTTTATCTTTCTTCAATGGTTCGTCTCTCCTGGACCAGTCCTTGGTGCATTCTGCCAGGTTTTCATTTTCTTTGGCAAACTTCTCCATGAACTGTTTGTTATAAGTTGCCTGTGGCTCCGGCAAATGATACATAAGCTTCAAATCTTGTGGAGTGAATGAGCCAATGAGCTCTTGACTCTGAGTCTTAAACTGTCTGTTCGTAATATCAGTGCTATCCAACACCCATTTGACCATGTATGTGTATGGAATAATTCTAGGTCTCGCTGCTATTCGGTGCAAGAATGAACAAGCTAGCTCTGTAAGAGATGCTTAAGAAGACCCATGTGATCCCACAGTAGTCGTAACCTCCATTACTCTGGGGTTTTCTTCCTCAAGTAGATTATACATGCTCTCCCAAGTAGTAATACCAGCGTCTTTGTTGCAGGCGGTGTCTGTGTACAAGGAAGTCATCTCTTTATCTTCAGAACTTAGAGCTTTGTCTTTATTTCCCATAATACTTTGAATACTGCTTTGTATAGTTCTCTGTTCTTCGCTCCTGCAGTATACGAATTAAGTGAGAACAATGATATGAAAAAGGTGACGGGAAAGTTTTAAATGCTGAAGACGTATAAAATATACCACCTTACGTGAAATAACCCTTTGATCAGAACGAACCCATTTTTCATTAATGAATGACAACCAATTCATTAATTTAACATTAAAGTGCATAACGGGGTCTCGATTTATGGAGAAAGCGTCTTCGTACAACGAGCTTTAAAGATCTGCGATAAGGAAATCTGCAATTTCCTTTGCAATATCGCAAAATCGCAGATCGCAATCTCATGGAATCGCAATATCGCAAAATCGCAATATCGCAAATCGCAAGACATAACATATGACAACATTCGTTAACATATTTTATGCGACATGCGATTTGGATATGCGCCATCGCATATCGGTGATTTTATGTTTTTCAGCGTAACATATGACATTGGAAGTATGCAATGCGATGAATGTTCTTTTAGTTCCGCAGTTTCATATCGCAATTTTTAGAATTCCGCTTATAAAGAGGCATTCATTACCTTTTTGCGATGCGATATTCCTCAAAGAATGATTCTGACCAAAGCCATCATAAAACCGTGTTTTTTGGATTTTTTCAAGGAATTTTCTCCTAAGTTTACGATAAGTTTTATTAAAAAAAAAAAAAAAAAAGGAAGCACTAATTGATTTTTAGATTTTTTGACTAAGGGTCCCCTCTTATTTAGTATTATCACTAATACTAAATAAGAAGGGGGGTTGTTGCTAGCCACAATAATTGGCGATTCACTCGGAAGAACCAGTTATCTCTGCTTTTCTTTTGAATTTTCTAAACTTTCAAAATAGAAAATTTTCCAGAAAATAAAACTTTATAATAAAAAGATAAAGTACATTATGCTTTTATCTATCAATGATATTTCGTTTCTTCTATATTCAACTTTGACTATTTACTTCCTCAAGCAAGTCCTTGTATCTACATCATTCATTACTTAGTTTATAAAGATAAAAACAAAGGCTTCTCTGTAAATTAGTTTTAAATATGCTTATTTGTCGTAGGTAGAGCCTCTACTGCCAGCAGGCGTTTATAGCCTCGACAGGGTTACCTATTACCCAGAAATGATCATGTACCCTACTTAGAGAAATATACAATTTTCAAAGAGAAATCCATATCCACACTTATTGCTTTCATTTCTCTTTTTTATCCTTAAAGAATAATGTCTTGGTTTGGTAGCCAATTTATGACAGTCTCATTCACTTGATTTATAAATTTGTTGAACAAGACGGCTCGTGATGAGACCCCTTTGTCTTTTGATTGCAACAATCTTAAGTCATTGCCCTGTTGTGGTATGCAGTATTGGCAAAGTCAGCAAGCTACAATATCTATGATCATGATAAGTCGGCTCGTGATGAGACCTCTTACTCTTTAAGTTAAAAGTGTATCATTGGATTATTCCCTGAACGTTGTAATTTCCTAGATGGGGAGGAAGTCATTGTTTCCTTAAGATAGCTCTGGACGACAATGATATATTTTTTTGAAAAGAACTGTTCTACAGAGAATCTTCATTTTGTTATTGATACTTTTCATTAGACTGATATAAAACAATTTCTCACTAAAAGTTGTTTTTTATCAAAATTTTCAAAGTTGAAACTAGTATCATTTCTAGGTTTAAAGTTTTTAACTCTTATCTTAAAATAAAAATGATCAATTTTCTAAAAGAATTCTATTTATATAAGTGAAAAAACAAAATCTAAAAGAGAATTTGTATCTTTTTTTGTAAATTCCAAATGTAACCATTAACAACTGGTTTTATTATGGAAAATAATAAAAAAACAGTATACAAAATAGAAGAATAATCTCCTATGGAAAATATTTTTTGAGGATCTGTCCATTAACAGGTAAAGGCTCTCTTTTTCCTGTTAAATCCTGTAACATAAAAGTAGATGGACCTATGATCTTTGCGATTTGGAAAGGACCAAGCCACATTCGTTGAAATTTTGTATGTTTCCCTTTTTCCTCATGAGCTTTGTCCCATTTTAAAACTAGATCTCCGATCTAAAAGTCCTTTCTGGATGTCATGTTTGAATCAAAAGAAGCTTTAACTAATGCTTGGTGATGTGCATGAGTTATTTTGGCCTGTTCTCGTTGTTCTTCTAGCTTGATTATTTCCAGCTGTCTTAGTTGCAAGGAAGAAGTTGGTGCTTCATCAATATATTGAACTAAGGCCAAAGAAAGAATTGCTAGATGAGTTGGAAGAACCACTTCTTTCCCATAAACTAAATTAAAGGGAGAAGTGCCAATGGAAGCTTTTTGCGTTATTCGATCTGCCCATAAAGCATATATTAAAGACTTATGCCAATTTTTATGATTTTGATCAATGGTTCGCTTAATGATTCTGATTAAGTTTTTATTTATGGATTCAACTAAATCATTTCCCTGTGGATAATAATTGGCAGAGTATTTAAGTTTGAAACCTCTCTTAAGTGCAAATTCAGTCACAGCATTGCCAGAAAAATACGATGCGTTATCAAACATTAAAGCAGAAGGTAAACCAAACCTGGTGATTATGAACTGATCTATGAACTTGATGATATGCTCGGCATTAGCAGTCTTGAGAGGGACTGCTTCTACCCATTTCGTAAAATAATCAGTTGTTGTAATGATATACCTATGTTGTTTAGAAGAGTGAGGAATGATCTCACCTATTATATCTAATCCCCATTGATCAAAAGGTTGCTCAATGTTGACTAGTTGTAACGGTAATGATGGTTTCTTTTGTCTTCCAGCAGTGGTTTGACAAACTTGAAATTTCCTTATGTAGCTATGTGAGTCTTTGAATAATGTGGGCCAGTAATAGCCTGCGCAAAGGATTTTATGTGCAGCAGTATCTCCAGCATAATGTCCACCTGCTGGCCCATCGTGAAGTTCCTGCAAGACTTTTTCAGCTTCAGATTTCTCAAGACATCTAAGGAGAACAGAATCATAATTCATTCTAAAAATAACATCATTCACAAGCTGATATTGTTTAGCCTTCAACCTTACACTGTTTTCTTGGTGTAATCGAGATTTGGAGGAGCATATCCATTCTTTAGATAAAAAATGATGTCGGCATATAATGATTCAACATCGTTTAGGCTTACCTCATACATTTGTATCTCTGCATATGGTTTTTCAGAAATAAGCGATGCTCCAGCTAGTATTTTGCAAAAGCCTTGACCTATTACAATATTTGTTGGTTTGATTTCTACATCATATTCTTGTAAGGCAGTAACCCAATTGGCTCTTTTCTCACCCACATCTTTCTGAACTAAAATATTTCTTACCGTTGGAAACAGCACTATGATTTTTGTATGGGTTTTAAGTAAAAAGGGTCTGAAATACTTAATTGCTTTGAAAACAGCATAAGCTTGTTTCTCTACATCTGAATAATTCAATTTGCCCCCCTGTAAATTTGAACTGAAGAAAGCAATTGGGGCTTCTGCCTTGTCTTGATTTGCTTGAGTGAGAATCGCAGCATATGATTTATCAGAGGCGAATGTATACAAAATAAAAGGTTCAGAAAAATATGGAGTTGCTAAAGATGGAGCATTAACAATTGCTTGTTTGATCAGATTGAATGCCTCATATTCGTTTTGGCCCCATTTGAAGTTTGAATTCTTTTTAATCATTGCTTGTAAAGGTGATACAATTCTTGAAAAATCTGGCACGAATCTCTTTACAAAATTAATCTGGCCAAGGAAAGATTGCATAGCTTTTTTGTTGTGAGGTAAGGGTATTTCAGAAATCTCCTTGATTCTATCAGGATCAATATGAATTCCAGATTTTGATACTATGAATCCAAGAAGTTTTCCTTCACTTAATGCAAAAAAAGATTTTTTGGGGTTAAGTGAAATTCCATACCTTTAACAACGTTGAAAGATCTGTTTTAAATCTCTAAGATGATTGATTCGTTTCTTGGAATATACAGTTATATCATCCAAATAAATTACCACTGATTTGTTAACTAATCCTTTGAAAGTGATGTCCATGGCTCTCTGAAATGTAGCACCAGCGTTGATCAGACCAAAAGGCATCTTTTGATATGCATAAGTGCCCCATTTGGTTCTGAATGTGGTTTTTAATTGGTCATCAGGATGAACCAACACTTGGTTGTAGCCAGAGAAACCATCTAAGAAAGACATTAATTCTGATCCTGCAACTGCCTGCAATATTTGCTCCATAGGAGGCAAAGGAAAATTATCTTTTTGGCAGGCTTTGTTAAGATTTCAAAAGTCAATGCAAATTCTAATGTCTTTGTTCTTCTTTCTAACGGGAACCATATTGGAAACCCATTTAGAATGTCGAACGGGAAAAACAATCTTGGCTTTCAATAACTTATTGAGTTCTGCTTTGATCTGATTTTCTAGATTGGGATGGATCTTTCTCAGCTTTTGTTGGACAGGTTTTTCGTCATTTATCATTGGGATAGTTGTTGGATGATAGAAGTGTTATAAGTTTTGAGTTCATCATAGTTCCAAGCAAAGACACTTTTGTATTGTTTTAAAAGACGAACATATGCTAATTTTTCTTCAGGAGCTAGACCAAGGCCTAGATTGATATTCTGTGGTTTGGTATCAATTCCTAGATTTCCTAATTCATAATTCAAAGTTGAACTTTGCAGTTTTGAATTGGTAGATCTTTTGAATCGATCTTTCAAATCATAAAGGTCTTCTAACTTGACTACTGACTTTGGCATAGCATTATTAGTGCTATTTTGTTGCAATTGTCTGTCATGTTGGTCTTCATCAATTATCTAATTGGTGTAAGATCCTTCAGATGTGAGGAAACTTACAATATCAGGATCATCATTGAAAATCCTCCAATTGGTAATGTTATCAGGAATCGAGGGTCTAAAGATTAATTCGATTGAAAATCGATCAGGGCTATAGTCTTCTACAGGAATGAGCTTGGAGGCTACGTTAGCTAGGAGGTCTGCACTAGCATTCTGGATTCTGGGAATTGATGAAATATTAAATGCTATAAAGTGTTCAGTCAGATCTTGAACTAAAGATTGATAATGCTTTAAATGACCTGATAAAAAATGTATAGTATTGCGTACATGTTTGATTACAATTTCAGAATCTTCGAAAACTTGTAAATATTTGATGTCTAATCCGATTTCTTTGTATAATCCTTGGACTAAAGCCTCGTATTCTGCGGTATTATTGGTGCAATCGAACTCGAGTCTGCAAGTTAGCATAATTTTGTTTCCCTCTGGACTAATCAACACGCATCCTGCTCCTGCTCCTTCATTAGACTTAGAACCATCAAAAAATAACTTCCAAAATAAAGATTTATTTACAGGAGTATCTACAAAATTAATGCATCTAGAACTATCTGTTTGAGAAAAAATTTCTATTTGAGATAAAACAGAATGTTCTAAGTAAGGTGAAAATTGAAATTTCCTAAGAAAGAATCAACTGAATAGTTTCCAATGATATTATTGTTGTATGCAACTGGTTCATTTTCTCCTTCCAGTTCTGTTACTATGTATTTCTGATGTTTTTCACGCTCAACCTTTATCTGATTTGGTTTACCATTGTAAGGAAGCCACATGTGCGACCAATCAGTTGCAAATTATCCATGAAGTTTTTCTGACCAACCTCTGCTAAGAATTAAGCCATAAAATTCTGGAATATCTGCAACTAAAATGTCGATAACTTGACATACCTTTGGATTAGATGACAGCCTTATGGTAACCTGATTTAATTCGTCGATCACTTCAACTTGCGATCGATCTAACTGGACTATGCGTACAGCAGATTTTTGCGGTTGAATGTTCAACTTTGCACATATTGATTTTGGTAGAATATTAGATGAAGCTCCAGAATCCACTAAACAATTATGCAAATTTTTATTGAAAACTTCATAAGTAAGAAGAAATGGAGGAGTATGAGATCTCTACCTTCCTCCAATTAAAGAGATATTTTCTAGATCAACTTTACTAATCGAATTAGTTGGAGGTCTTCCCATCTCGTTAGAAGCTTGAGAAATTAAGGGATCGCAAAGAATTTCGTGAAGACAAGATGAACACTTTCTAAAAGCATATTTTGGTTGTTGTTTTAATCACTAATCTATTTGGGTGATGTTAGCCCTAGTCTTCTTCATGTCTTCTATGATATTATACTCAATTTCATCCAAAACGATCAGTGTTTTTGATGGAGTTGATGAATTTGTTTGGACTGGGCTAGTTTGAGTTGCTTTGAATGTCGTTTTCTTGGCTGCAACTTTATCCTTAGTCATTGAGCTTGCGCTCTTTGGCTTAGGAGTAGGTTGAGGAGGATCATGTTGATTTCTACTTCAAGTGCTAACCGGGGATGCTTCTTGATCTTCCTCATCTGGGAGGATGAAATCCCACATACCTTGTACTTCTACAACTTCTTCTTCATCAGTAGTTTCTTCAGTATCAATCTCCTCCTCTTCTTCTTCTGATTCAGCATTAGTAATAGCATTTGGTGGCTTTGAATCAGTTGAAGGGTTTCTTCTGAAAGGCTTGAAAGGCTTTTTAGAAGATGTTTCTGCCACTTGTTTCTTAATGTCAACCATTTCATTGGACATGGTTTTCAAAACTTTCTGCAATCCTTCTAAATCAAATGGATCTTTTGGTTCTGTTTTCTTGGGATCTTCCTTCAAAGTAACCTTCTTGGATTTTCGTTCTTCTATCGCATTTTTCTTTTCTAAAGCAATGATATGTTTCTCTACTACTATTGCTTCCTTCATATTATCTGCTAAATTTGTTTTGTTAGCCCTATCAACGAAGATTGCTATGTTTGATGGTAAAGCTGAGATGTACAATTCACTTCGCACTTCTTCACTAGGCTTGGAAGTAGTAGGAATTTTATTTAACAATTTATTGAAACGTGAATTAAAATCCTTGATAGGTTCTTTTGACTCAGCCCTAAGATTAGACAGGTCATTGATTAATGTCGTTATAGACCTGTCATCACCAAACTTAGTCAAAAATTGATTTTGAAAGATATCCCAACTAGTAATAGATCCAGATGGTAACGAGAAATACCATGATCCGGCTGCTCCTTGTAAAGTATAGGGAAAAAGTCGGACGACAACATCTTCATTAGTAACTCCATTGAGATTTATGGACAACATAAAATTATTTATATGTTCTTCCGCTAGCATGCCTACTTCAGGGTTAAACTTAGGCAGCCATTTTTCAGGATGGGCTGGTATTTGACTCAAGGGTGAAGGCATTAGGACTGCCCCTGGGTTATTCCATGGCATTTGGGCCATCGCTGAACTACTAACAGAGGAAAGTGTAGAAGATGATCCTTGTGATTAGGAAGATGAGGATATTACGATTCCATATGTTTGAGAAGGAGATGTGGAAGTTCCAGTGGACGGACGAGCAATAGTTTGAAGTGGAGGGGTGGATGGTTGACTTCGTGGTGAAGAGGTTGAGATGGATGATGATGATGAAAGAGTCTCACTATCAGACCCTTTAGGTGATTTCCTTGCTCTCTTCCTTGTAGGTAGAGGTAACTCAGTTGGCTGAATGCCAAGTTTTTCGCTCTGTAATCTGGTAAGATTATATTGTGAAGTCACACTACCTTGAGATTTATCAGACCTTTGAGGTGATATTGAAAATCGCTGAAGTTTATGAATCAAAGATTCAACTTCAGGAGGTTCAATAGCAGATTTTTCTGAAAAGTCAGGGTTTGTGGTAGTGGTTGTTGTTCTTTCGACTTCTGACTCTAGATTTAAAAATTCTATGTGCGATGGAGAAGTCGGGGAAGATGGTGAGGGAGATTTACTCTCAGAATGGTATTTAGATTTTGATTTACTTGCCATTCATAGTTCGGGCCCTCCTTCTAGTGCCAAATATGTTGAAGCCCCGAAAATCGGGTCTACAACAAGGGGGATACCCACCCGGTCTGGACCTTGGTTAGTAGCTCCTTTTCCGTTTGGTATAGTGGGTCCGACTGGGGATAATGGGACCAGTTTCCCAATATGTGTGTGTGTGTTGAGAATTGATATTTCTTTTCTAAAAGTTCCTAAGTGAAATGATTTTATTCTATTTCTAATCTAATAACATGCAATTGTATTCTAATTAAACAGAAATATCTAATTCTAAACTAACCCGGGATGTAATCTTTTCCTTATGCGATCTAAAATGATTTCAAAAAGAAATTGGTAATAAAGATCATTCAACTGTTATAAGAAAAGAATTCAATAAAGATAAACCACTTTGTATAAAAAGTTAGACGAAACAGTTGTGAAAAACATATCGCATAATAAGCTATCCATATATTAAGCATAAACAAATGGCTATCACCGTACAAAAGTGCCAAATGACAGAAAACGGAATCGGCAAGAGCTGGCGCCATCTTCTCGGCAGAATTAATGATACATTGGAGAGTCATGCACTGGCTGTGTGGTTTTACCAGACATGCCCAGTAAGAATCCTAATTTAACTTTGTTAATCCTTTAATCGATTCTTCCTTTTCTTGGGCTTTCTATTTCTAGACTGTCTGTAATTGCTGTGCTTTTGGTAGGTACTCTGGAGTAGTTTTAGAGATCAGATTTTCCTTGTGTAAATTTTCATTTATACAATCAATAATATTGCTGGCTGTTGTGGTTGCTTCTTCTGCCGCTTGCTTTTCTTTCTTGATTTGTGCATCCCATTCATTAAAAAGTATTTCTTTGTGATTTTCATTGATTATAGGTGCACCTGCTCTTTTCCCCTCCTCTGTTTCTTTCCAAGACAAATATTCAATAACTCTTTTATCAGTTAAATCATAATCATGTCGTAAGTCTACGACATGATTAATGATTTTATCACTTTCTTCACAGTAAGAGTTCCATTGTGATATTTTTTGGCATAATATTTCCTTTTGTTGCAGTAGTTGATCATTTAAGGAAATAGACTCTGTGATAAATTCTGTGAGCTTGGGATCTTCTTTGTGCATCTCTTGCATAACCTGTAGCTGTTTCTCTTTTTCGGCCAAACTGTTCTGATATTCAATCTGCATTTGTTGAAAATCTAACTGTAATTTTTCAAGTTGTTTCTATGCTTCATTGTTAGCATTAACTTGCTGCAGTTGTTGTTGCAAGACCTGTACTTGATCTTATTTTTCATTCAATAATTTCCATACCTCAGATGCTTTGTCAATGGCTACAGATGCATAAGCTCCTGTGATCTGAGATAATTTAGTGAGATTTTCAGTTGGATCAGTAGTAGGATCTTGCCATAAGACATCTAATTGTTCTGCATCATGAGAGAGCACATTTTCCAATTTTCTTTTCTTCCTTTGTTTTCTTACTACTGTCTTGTGTTGTGGACTATAGAATATATCAAGAGGAGGAATTTCCTCTATTTTGAGCATAAGCTTAGAAGAGGGGATAATGGGAATATGTTCTATTTCTGCGACATTGCTAGTTATTCCTGTGACTATACCTTTTGTTATCTGTACATTACTCACAGGAGTCTGTGTGTTCTGTCCTTCAATATTGATCAAATCATTGAATGTTTCCCATTCCTTATCTAATATAGTTATGACTTATGATTGTTGTACAATGAGAGGGGGAAGATTTAGCTGAGGAGAGATTGAAATATGTTGCTGTGAGAGTTCTTTTGACTGGGCAGTATCCCTTACTGACCCTTACTTTTATCCTGGTCATTATCAGAATTTTTAGAGTGTTCGGAGGTTTCTCTTCCAGACTTTAACTTAGACCTGTCTGTACCTAAACTTACACTGAGACTGATACTAGGAGTTGGTTCCCTTACGGGTTCCAAGCGTAGTTTATCCAAAGGGATAGTAGTCAACCTTCTTTCTCTATACATCTTAAACTCTTGGAATTCTTCAGGAGGGAATCACATTTGGGCTGAATGTAGAATCTCTTTAAGTGTGCCTCTTTCTTGGAACATGTCATCAAAAATATCATCTTCTTTAGAAAATACTCTTACCTTGACTGCAGTAGTGAAATTTTTAACAATATCATAGGGATCAAATGGTCTTCTTGGAAACTTGAACAAATGTAAACATGTAATGTTGTTTACTTCTTTGAATGCATGGCCAATATCAAATAGTGAAAAGGCCCCACAGGCTACAGGAAATTGTGGCCAGATGGCCTTCTTTTTATCCTTCAAATCTTTATTCAAACCTCCTTCTCCGCAGGTTTGATAAGCAATTTATCGAGCCATGAGTTTATCAGAAACATACAAAGGTAAAATATGAGGAGAAGAAAAACTTCCAAAAACCCTAACATATGTAAAAAATTCTTCTCCAAACCATCTTGCGACAGGGAGAATATCTACTTCTGCTTCAGGAGAAAATCTTGGAGCGTCCTTATCATACAACATTCTGTACAGAGGCAACATGATGCCATGGAAAATCTTGTAAAAATAGGGAATGAACTCTGAATCCCACAATTCTTTATGATAAACATGAATGGGTAGGGGATCTTGGATTGTCCATTTCCAACCCATTAAAGGAAACTTAGAAACATAACAGATTGAATCCATTACATAAGAAGATAAGTAAAAATGGGGATAAATTCTCTGAGAGACAGTCCGTTTAGATCGGTAATTCAAAATAGCCGTGGCTAAGTTGTCAGATAATATCTTAGCCCAATCCAAAATAGTAGCATTAACAACAACATTCAATAATGGAAGCCATTCAGGTGAAAACTTATTAATGTTTGGCTTTCCAAAAAGCCAATAGAGCATAGCAGCAGCAAAGCAATATGGAGAAGTGAGAGAATACATACCGTGTTTATCTTTCTTCAATGGTTGGTCTCTCCTGGACCAGTCCTTGGTGCATTCTTCCAGGTTTTCATTTTCTTTGGCAAACTTCTCCATGAACTATTTATTATAAGTTGCCTGTGGCTCTGAAAAATGATACATAAGCTTCAAATCTTGTGGAGTGAATGAGCCAATGAGCTCTTGACCCTGAGTCTTAAACTGTCTATTCATAATATAAGTGCTATCCAGCACCCATTTAACCATATCCGTGTATGGAAGAATTTTAGGTCTTGCTGCTATCCGGTGCAAGAATGAACAAGCTAGCTCTGTAAGAGATGTTTCAGAAGACCCATGTGATCCCGCAGTAGCCGTAACCTCCATTACTCTAGGATTTTCTTCCTCAAGTAGATTATACATGCCCTTCCAAGTAGTAATACTAGCGTCTTTGTTGCAAGCGGTGTCTATGTACAAGGATGTCATCTCTTTATCTTCAGAACTTAGAGCTTTGTCTTTCTTTCCCATAATACTCTGAATACTGCTTTGTATAGTTCTCTATTCTTCACTCCTGTAGTTTACGAATTAAGTGAGAATCATGATATGAAAAAGGTGATGAGAAAGTTTTTAAATGCTGAAGACGTATAAAATATACCACCTTACGTGAAATAACTCTTCAATCATAATGAAACCATTTTTCATTAATGAGTGACAACCAATTCATTGATT
The DNA here is from genome assembly GCA_034641835.2 of Pinus albicaulis. Taxonomy (NCBI): domain Eukaryota; kingdom Viridiplantae; phylum Streptophyta; class Pinopsida; order Pinales; family Pinaceae; genus Pinus; species Pinus albicaulis. The sequence goes on along the minus strand of JAXQQM020077946.1, from coordinate 89,552 downwards.
AACATTAAAGTGTATAACGGGGTCTCGATTTATGGAGAAAGGTTACCTATTTCATCGGTAACATTGTTTTAACATTAAAGCATATAACAAGGTCTTGATTTATGGAGAAAGCTTCTTTGTACAATGAGCTTTAAAGATCTGCGATATTGCGATCTACAATTTGCTTCACAATATCGCAGATCGCAATCTCATGGAATTGCAATATCGCAATAGCTCACTATTGTAACATCGCGAAACCGCAATATCACAATATCACAGATTGCAATCTCGTGGAATTGTAATATCGCAATAGCTCACTATCCTAACATCGCGAAATAACAATATCGCAATATCGCAAAATCGCAATATCACAGATTGCAATACATAACATATGACAAACATTCGTTAACATATTTTCTGCAACATGTGATTTGCGATATGCGCCATCGCATATCGGTGATTTTATGTTTTTCAGCGTAACATATGACATTGGAAGTATGCGATGCGATGAATGTTCTTTTAGTTCCGCAATTTCATATCTCAATTTTATAATTCTGCTTATAAAGAGGCGTTCAATACCTTTTTGCGATGTGATATTCATCAAAGAATGATTCTATTCTAAGCTATCATAAAACTTAAGTTTTTTAGATTTTTCAAGGAATTTTCTCCTAGGTTTATGATAGTAAGTTTTATTAAAAAAGGAAAACAAGCACTAATTGATTTTTTGGATTTTTTTTAACTACGGGTCCCCACTTATTTAGTATTACCACTAATACTAAATAAGAAGGGGGGTTGTTGCTGGCCACAACACCAAGTAATGAAAAATGAATTCTATGACCCTATTTTTGACACATGAAACTCTAATACTTTGTCAAATGATGTTTCATTTTTTTTCTGAGTGATAACAGTGGCTCCACTTGGGATAGTGTACCCATTTGGTACACCAAATAACCTGTAGTTCCAGTGCTGCTATCCATCTTCTTAAAACTCTAAAATTTGCCAATATTTCCTTCAAACTATAATGGCCTTCACCTCGGGCTCAAGCTTGATGATCAACTTGTCTTTATTAGCAGAAAAACATATAAAATGGACTATATACAATGGAATGAATGATCAACAGAATTTAAGAGGAATTGTGCTTCAAAAACTTGTCATTGACATGCCCTCCACCACAAGGTTGTCCATCCATCTCCTACAGAATGTAAGTTTTGTTCCCATGAAATGCAACTACTCTGAATGGACCTTTCCAAATATTCTCAAACTTACCATGTTTCCCATTTTCTTCAATCCTGGCCTCCCATTTAAAAACCACATCTAGGATTTGAAAGTTTTCCTCCTTGACCTTCCTGTGAAATGTCTTCTTGATTCTGTTTTGAGATTGATGATTACTGTTATAGACTTCCTCCCTTTTCTCCTGCAAGGATATCAATTGATTAATCCTACTCTTAATTGAATTTGGCCCCTCCTCTAATCCTTGCAGCATCTTCATTACAGACACTCCCAAGGATGTAGGAAAAATGGCTTTAGCCCCATAAACCAACTCATAAGGTGAAGTTACAATTGATCTCTTTGTGCACACTCTATTAGCCCACAGAGCATACTTCAGCTTCAAATTCCATGATTTATTATTTTCCTGCAACACCTTCTTAATAATCCTCATAATGCTCTTGTTAGAAGATTCAACAAGACCATCACCTTGTGGATAATATATAGTAGAATGCTCAAGTGTAATTTGATATTGATGACAAAAACTAATCAAATTCTTATATTTGAATGCCTGTGAATTATCAGTGATGATCTTCATAGGGTAGCCAAACCTAGACAATATATTATTTTCCAAAAATGAAATGATAACTGAATCATTCGCTTGCCTAGTTGGGATTGCTTCAATCCACTTGGTGAAATAATTAATTGCTATCAGAATCCAGTGATGCTGACTTGAAGATGATGGATGAATCTCACCAATAAAATCTAGCCCCCACTGCTGAAATGGTGCCTCAACATAGATAGGCATCAAGGGTAAAGGAACAAACTTCTTCTTACCACCAAAAATATGGCATTCATGGCAGGCAGCAATATTTTTGTAGACATATTTAAAAATAGTAGGCCAATAATATCCTACTCTAAGAATCGTATTCGCTGTAGCCTACCAATAATGATGACCTCCACAATCTCCTTTGTGAAGCTCCTCAATCACTTTTTCAGCCTCCTCTTCCAGCAAACAATTCAAAAGAATACCACCGATATCTTTCCAATACAAATTTTTATCAATGATGCAGTACCTCAAATACTTTAGCTTCACAAACCTTGCCCTATACTTTGTAAAATTAGCAGGCACTCTATGATGATGTAAGACAAAAACAATGTCTTTGTACCAGTCAGAAATGATGTACTTCTCTTCAATGGGAAGCAACTCTTCATCTTCATCTGATAATTCTGAAATTTCTGCAATTAAAGTCATATCAAGACAACCAAAATTTGACTATGCCATCATCTTTGCAAGGCCTTGAACTTTGACCAATTTTGTGGGCCTAACTCTATATCATATTCCAGTAAGTTAGCTATCCACTTCCCTCTCTTACCATCAGGATCAGCTTGAGTTAAGGTGTCTTTCACAACAGCATTAGGAACAAAAGCTATAACATGAGAATGAAGAATGTAAATTCTGAAATCTTTGATGGCCTTGACCAAGGCATAATCTTACTTCTCTAAGATGTTGTAATTCAGCTTTGAATTAACCAATGTCCTGCTAAAAATGTAAATGGGATGCTCAGTACCTTGTTGTCCTTTCTACAACAAAACTATAGCAATTTTATTTTCTGATGCAAATGTAAAAACCAAAAATTCTTTTGAAAAATCCTGGATGATCAAAACTGGTGCTTGAGTAATTTCCTTCTTGATCTCCTCAAATGAATGCTTTGGTTCTTTTGTCCACTTGATTTCAGCTCCCTTCTTTAGCATATTTTTTATATCTTTTACAATCTCAACCAAATTAGGAATAAACCTCCTCACAAAATTTACCCTTCCAAGGAAAGACTAAATTTCCTTTCTGTTTCTAGGCAAATTCACTTTCTGAATTGCATTGACCCTGTTTGGATCAATCTTAATCCCATATTTAGAAATAATATGCCCAATTAACTTCCCTGAAGTCAGAGAAAAAATTATTTTAGTGGGATTGAGAGAAACTCCAAACCTTCTACACTTCAGCAGAATCTTTTCTAGGTGCTTTAAGTGTTATTCTTCTCTCCTTGAGAAAACTGTTATATCATCTAGATAGACAACCACCATATTTTCCTTCTCCTCGCAAAAGGCAACATCCATTGCTCTTTGAAAAGTAGATCCTGCATTCATCAGACCAAAAGGAATCTTGGCATACATGAATGTGCCCCATGGTGTGGTAAAGGTTGTTTTCTCCTGATCTTATGCATGCACAAGAATTTGAGTGTACCTTGAAAAACCATCAAGCATAAACATCCTTTGGGAACCAACAATGTTATGAAAAATTTGGTCCATCTTTGGGAGAGGGTAGTTGTCCTTCAGAGAGGCTTTATTCAAGTTTCTGAAGTCAATGCAGATTCTGATTTCTCCACTCTTTTTTTTTACTGGAACCAAGTTTTCAAGCCACTTTGAAAATCTGATTGGAACAATAATTTTAGCATCAAAGAGTTTCTTGATTTCCTTCTCAATCAAAGGCATGAGAAGTGGATTAATCCTCCTCATCTTCTATTTGAAAGGCTTTTCATTTTCTTTAATGGGAATGGTATGCTGAATGATAGTAGGATCATACTTCTTCAAATTAGCATAGCTCCATGCAAAAAAATCTATGAAGCTTTTCATCATCTCAATATATTTTTGTTTCATGTCAAGTGAAAGAAACTTTGAAAGCTTAATCATTTTTGGCATTGCTACTATACCAAGGTTACAACTCTCTACCTCTTCATCATCAACTTGTATCCTAGGAGACTTAAACACATCATTCTGATCAAAAAGCTTCTCAAGGGGTATGAGACCTTTGGGTATAGAGTTATTCTTCAGTTGTAACACTTCAAAATTTCCCTTGGTTTCAACAAGCATGTTTTGCTGATCTACTTGTGTACTTTCAAACTCCTCTTTCAGTTCTATAAAGTTTTTGAATTGCTGGTCATCCTCAAAAACTTGCCAATGGATAATGTTATCAGGGATAGCAGGTCTATGTTGAACTTCAACCTCATATATTTTAGTGGAATGTGGAGGGATGATAAATCGACTTGCAGAGACAGCTAGAGAGTCAGCTACTGATTTTTGGTCCCTAGTCTTCACAATAAATCAATATTCTTGGAAATTCTATAACATCTCCATGATCAAATTTCTGTATGCCCTCATTCTCACATCCTTAGTTTTATATACATCCTCATCTTGTTTAATAACTAATTCGGAATCTCCACAAACAGAAATATTTTGGGCACCCATTCTTTTAAAAATTTCTAAGCCCAAAAATAAAGATTCATACTCAGACATGTTATCTGTGCAATCAAAATTTAGTTTGTAAGAAAAGAAATTACTTTCATCTTCTCGGATTTTGATCTAAATGCCTGCTCCAACCCCCTCTCTTCTTGCTGATCCATCAAAGTGTAACAACCACCAAACTTCTACCTTATCCTCATTGATTTGATGATTTTCTGTCTGCTGAATTTCATTTTGCTGATTTTATGCTTTCTTTTCATCTTCTACTTCATCAGTCAATTCATTGAAGAGAATAGCAAATCCAAATTCAATATCAACAACATATATTGGAAAGTTCTAAGGTTTTTCTTTGCTACTTACCATATAAGCCATCCTTGTTTCTCTGTATAGTCTCCTTTACTCACCAAAAACAGGAATGGTGGCATAAGTTAGGTCCATCTGCATTGTACCTTTGATCTTTGATTCCCATGACCTTGATAATAGCATGCCAAACTTAGGTGGAATATCTGCTACCACAATGTACATTACCACTGTCTTGGCAGGGACTTGTGTAAGACCAACAACAACATCTTTTATTAAACCAATGTATTGAACTCTTTTTGAATCAAAGGAAAACAAATCCTTATATGGTCTAGTAATTTCCAATATCCTTTCCATGATCACTTTGGGCATAATATGGTGAGAGGCTCCTGAATCCAAAATTTCATTATGTAATTCCATGTCATGAATACTAAGGCTAACATAAAAAGGAGGTACCTCTTCATTATGCTCATCCTCTAATCTTGGACCCAAGTATATGGTTGGATGATCTTCTTGAACATTTAGGATATTAGCAGCTCCTGGTTGGGAATTCAACATTTTTACAATCTTACTTCTGTATTAATTAACCTTAATAATTTCTTCAAAAGGTACTGGGATTTTGATCTTAGTGATATCACTCTCCAAATTGAAAACAGAAGCAGATTTTTCAGTCTCTTTGACAGGAGGAGGAGGTGGTGTATCTTTCCTAACCTCACCAGCCTTGGGGGAATCTTTCTTAGGCCGTGTTTTACTTGCATTAATTAGCACATTTATATTTCTGATGTTGTACTGTTTCTGCATCTCAAATATTGCATGTTGATACCCTTTAAGATAATCATATGGTTCCTCACCCTTGTTTACTTCATGATCTGACTCATCATGTTCCTCCTTAGTCAAAAACATTCATGACATGTTTTCATCTAAGCAATGAATTGAGTCTTCTTGTATTTCTGGCTGATCTTCTACATCAACTAAGTTTCACTAAAAAGGAGGCCTTACTTGAGGGTCAAGTGGTTGATTTCTATTTTCCCTTGGTCTCTGCTAGTTTTGATGTCTTCTGAACTAATAATTTATAAACTGAGGTTCATGTTGTGCAGGAGGAGCAGAGGCATTCTCAAGGGCAAGCCTATCCATCACTTTTTCCATTGTCTTCGTCAAGGAATCAAATTTTTCATCTAAGGTGGAAGGTTTATCTTCTTATTTCAACTTAGTCTTTCCCATCTTGGACTCTTTTGCTACTATCATATTGACCTCCACTTTCACTGCATCATTTTTCATTTCAGCAAGTGAAGGATATTCTCTTTATCTTAGCAGGATAGAAAAGTCATAATCAAAGGCTTCAACATACCTCAGCTAAGCTGCTTCTAGTGGAGGCTTTAGATGGGCAGGGATGGAGTCATAAACTTTGTTAAATCTCTTTGAAAAGTTTTGAACAGTTTCATCAACAGCTCTCTTCAAACTATGATACTCAGTGAGGGCTTGTACAGGGTTGGTTCTATTTCCCCACTTCCTCAAGAAGCTATCTTCAAATTCATTCCAATTATGTAAGCTTCTTGTAGCAAGAGCTTTGAACCACTTCCTAACTTCACCAGTAAAGCTCTGAGAAAACAATATCATCTTGACATCTTCATGGTCAACCTCCTCTCTATCTATAAATTCATTAAACTGGTCTACATTTTCTTTAACTGTAATCTCTTCATCACTTCCCCAAGTTTTGATTCTAGCAGAATATTTTCTAGGAAGGGCATTTAGGATAGCTGGAAGAACAAGAGGGGCATACCTAGCAGGTGCAGCATCAGGTGGAGGTGGTACATTTCCTGCCATGAGGATTGTGACTGTGGTAGTTTTCAGGACAACAGTAGTAGAGGAAGAGGAACTGTTAGGAGGAGGGTTGTTTGGTCTTTTTTGTCCAGTCACAATTGAACTCCAATCAGGAAGAGGGACACTAGTTTTACTTCTTAACAAAATTTAAAATGGGTCTAGTTCCTTCAACCTATCTAAATATTCTCTCTCTAACAACAACTCTGAAGTGATTGCTTCCCAAAACTCTACTTTATCTTTTTGAGTTACTAAGGCTGAGGTATCAATACCTCTTTTATGTAGGTCTAAGATAATTTCGGTCAATTATTTTTCACTTTCAGACCTAAACAAAACTTCTTGAATTTTATCATCAAACTTTTTATCTTCAGGACTTCTTAAAACTTCAGAAGACAAGGATTTTGTATGTAATGGAGTACTTGATATTGCAGAAATTCCTTGACTTCCTCTAGAGATGGTGTTTGGATTGTCCATAATGGTAGGTGGATTTGGGTCAGGATTAAACCTCATGTATCTCCTTCTCAAAGTCACCTCTAATCATATGAATTTTGAATGGATTCACCAAGGTAGATGCAACCTCAAACAACTTTCTGAGCTCTTGTTACCTTCAGAAGTTCAACTTCAAAATTTCAGGAAAGTATATCTTCAGGCTCCCGGAAGACGCACCAAAATGTTATCACAAATTTTCACTTGATTGGCTACTAATCAGGAAAATCTATGTAACTGTTTCAAACCAGCTTGTGACTGAAGCTTAGCCTCTTCAGTCTGCGAAGGCTACCTCAAAGGGGTTTATGATATTAGATAATGATGAAACTAGATGGATAATTCTATTTGAAAAAATAACTTGATTGTGATGTATGTAGGTTGAAAATAGTACAGGTATGCAACCATTGGGATTATGGAGTCAAAAAATCAGTAGGTTCAGTGGTAAGGTCTCTTGACATGGAAGCTGAGGCAGGTGATAATTTTTAACAAAGGTAAATCACACATAGAACATAGAGCAACACAACCATTTAATCGATAAAGGAAGTCAGAGCATACACATATGAATTATGAGTAATAAAGATGAAATCCACTGCAAGTAGTACACATAAAATATAGATCAATAAAGGATTAAAAAATTCATGAGAATCTCAGGTCTGTCAAGAAAAAGTCCTCTGTATTACCGATATCAGTCAAATTACATAAAGCTGCAGTAGTGAAAAAAATCTCCAACCCTTTACAATTTCGATAATTTTCCCTTTAAGAGACCTTCTTACATCAGATATGATCTGCCTCTTTGATAGATACATCGAATTCTTCCTATGACACCTTGCATAATAGGAAAACATGTGCTTTAATGAGAAAATGACAGCTACACTCTAAAACAATCCTTTTCCTAATAGGACTCAAACTCCTATTTATTACATCAATCTACCTTATCTCTTAAAACAATTACATATATGAAAAATAATGCTTTACATGTTTGAATGGGCTTATGTCATATCTCATCACTACTTGACATCTTAAATATCCTCCTCAACATATGGAAACAAACCCTATTTTTTCAGGAAAACAGGACCCTATTTTGAACAAATGCTTCAGCTGATGAGTTGTCTCCATTTCGTCGTATTTAAGTCATGGATGATTGATGGCAAGGTCCCTTGACCTGTTTGATGTGTCCACCTGTCCAAAAATTCTCTTAAAATGCTCAGAAACCTTCAAAGGCAGCTTGCTACGAAAACATGGCAGTTTCATAGCATGCTTTTGAAGCGTCCAAAAAATGACTTCTTCACTCAAAATTTCTGCTTCTTTGCTCTTGCATGGTGTCCATCATGAAATGAAACTTCATCATGACCATTATCCCCTATTGAAAACTACAAAAAGTGGTTTTAAAGGCAAAAATACAACTACAGAAATTTTCGTAGCGTTTTCCTGGCTTCAAGCCTAGGAAACGCTACGAAACTGTGCAAAATTGTGTAATTTTTGGATTTTGACCTTGTTTCAAAAAGGTTCCTTCCAACTGTATAAAATTGGTTTTCAACGTGCCATTAACCTTTCAAAACATAAAAAAACTCAACTTAAGAGTCTTGAGGTGTTTCTTCTTCATTAATGATGAGTTTAGCTATGGGTTCCTCAACTACAATCATCTTTAAACCCTTTTTCTCCAGCTCCTCATGGATCAAATCTAAATGCTCTTGGAGGTCTTTCACTTAGTCCTTTAGTTTTCTGTTGCTAGATTTCAAGTGCAGGTTCATTCTTCTAACATTATTCACCTCTTTTCTTAATGGCATAGTCCATTTGATTAGTTGTTGTGTATCATCTAAGGTCTTTGACACACTATCAACTTGCTCTTCCCAAATCTCTTTCATTTTTTCAAACTGCACTTTTTGGACATTATGTTTCCTTGACTCTTTCTTCATGGCTGTTATTTCATGATTTTCTAATTTCAACTATTCCTCAAGGACCTCAAACTCTTTTTTTTCAATAATTTTCTCCTTTCCTTTCTTTTGCTTGATGACTGGATCTTCTTTTGCAGGTGATGATTGGTCAATGATACTTGGTGGTGGATAGATAATGTCAGTGAACCTCTAAACTTCTTTACTGCTTTCCAAGAGCTTGCTAGCATGTCTTGTCATGGTTTTCCTAGTCTGAAACATAAAACTTGCATCCTCACCTTCAAACTCTAACTGCTTTGTTGATTTGGCTTTCTTGAGATTCTTTCATCCCTCATCTATATTCTCAGCCTGGACTATGGGAGTCTCTTCAATATCAATAGCATGTAGAGTGTCTTATTAATTTCCTTTAGCCACTATTTGGCTCCTTGTAATCCTTTTTCTACCATGTTTACTCACATTTGGCTCTTGTTTTGTAGGTTTTCTCATAATTTACTTTTGTTTTGCAGGTGAAATAACAGGTGTATCAAGTTTCTACAATTTCTATGTGTCCATGATTACTGGTTCACTTTTCTCTGCACCTACTGGTTCACTTTTTTCTGCCATTGAAGGTGATGTTATACCTCTAGGTTTAGGAGTTCTTTTAGGGGTGATGGCATCCACTTAAAAACCACCGACAAACAGAAAAGAAGACCAGTCTCTACCTAGTCTTTTTAATTCATCTAAAACTAGCAACTTTATTAAACCATGATGAAAAAGTGAGGTTTCACTTCCTTCAGATTTAGCTTGAACTTTATCTACCATTTTTGCTAAAATTCTGTATAAATAAAAAGGTAGATCAAGAGATTTCTTACTAACAAAATGTAGCAGAAGATTGAAGTGGTAAGAATAGAACTTATGATACTTCCCTTCACAAGTGAAGTATTTCTGAATTATTAGCAGTAGCTTGGAGAAATTATCATTCATGTAGCTCCTTGGAATGGCATTTGTAAGGTCAACCTCACTATATTCTAGCTTAATAAATTATTTACATTCCTATATGTTAAATTTGAAACCTTTGTACCATTGTTCTTCTCCTCTTGGAATTCCTGTTGCCGCTGCAATGGTCTCTAGAGTTATAGTGAGGTTCAACATTCCCACTTTTGCATCTGTCCCATTGAAATTTAGGGAAAACTCTTTAGAAACCTGTACATGGCATCCTTGCAATCTTTGGCAAAACTGTAAACACTCTGTTCTTTTGAAAACTTCTGAAGCTTTTGGGTCTTCATTTATGAGGTTCATGTCTGATATCTCATATCTGAGATAGTGGCCACCTTTGTTGGTCTTTCTCTTTACAGCCATGGTACCTTTATGCCTTCTTTGCCTCGCTTGATCAGTGGTGCCTGAAAACTTTTGAAAATGATAGCCACAACTTGGGATGAGTGAAATAGCTCTCTGGAGCTCAATAACATGCAAAGAGGGAGCAGAGAATGACAAATGACTCAATTGGGAAATATTTTGAAGTTTGATGAAAACTCATGGCATAATGATGACTCGTACATGCTTAAAATGGTAATAATGACTTCATCCATGACCATTGTACCTTGATCTTAACCGTAACTAACTCGAATGTCATCTACCCTATCCCTTTCAATCATTAAATGATACCTAGCAATTGTTTTGACAAGACAGATAGGAATCCTTCTTTTCGTAGCGTACCTAGTGTATTTCTAGGCAGTTTTGCTACGAAAGTATTAGCAGTTTTTTAGCGAAAAATGCATTTTATCTGTGTATTTCGCTACGAAAGTAGGGATTCTTAGCTAAAATGAATTTTTCAGAGTTATAAGCTTGGGAAATGAAAAATTTCAGAAAATAATGACTGATGTGACATGAAAAGATTTGAACGAGAGTGAGTTTTGGACTTTAGGATAAGACAATGAGAAAAATTTAAAATTTTCCTTAACCAAGCAATGAAAAATGAATTTTATGACCCTACTTTTGACACATGAACCTCTAAGACTTTATCAAACGATATTTCATTTTTTTTTTCTGAGTGATAAAAATGCCCACAAAGCCGAGTACAGGATTAAATTCCAATTTCGTTTGTGAACCCCTATCATTCATTGAAGCATTCACTTAAGGATCTTGTTAATGGCTTCAACTTGTCCATTGGATTGTGGATAATAAGTGGTAGAACTATCATGCGACAATCCTAATTTGTAGTCAACTCATTCATCATGTTATTGCGAAAATTCTTACCATGAGTTGTAACTATAACTTGTGGTACACAAAACTGAGAGACAACATGATTGAAAAAGAAAAATGCAGTTGTTTCGCTTGTGTTATTGAATGTAGGCATCGCTTCAGCCCACTTGGTAAAGTAGTCGACTGCGACAATAATATAACCATGCCCCCCAACCGAACGAGGGTTGCAGATCATGAAGTCAATGCCCCATTTTTCAAATGGTCCCATAGTGACGACAGGATACATTGGTATTGGTGTCATGCGGATTTTACGATCAAATATCTGGCACGCATGACAACTTCTGATCGCGAGGATGCAGTTGCAAAATATGGTTGGCCAAACGTAATCGGCACGGAGAATATTTTGCGCAGTAGCATAACTAGATAAATTTCCACCATAAGCACCAGCATGACAATAATTTAGAACTTTATCGGACTCCTCATGAGTGAGGCACCTCCTTAAAATCGTATCGACACCACGATGATAAAGTGTATCGCCGATGATCAGATAATATTTGGCTTGGTATCGAATACGTCGTTGTTGTGAGCAAGAGGTATCATGTCAAAAAGTTTGGGTTTGGAGATAAATGATAAAATCCCCATACCAAGGGTCAAATTGTAGAAATTATATAACTTATGTGTTATATATCTAAGATTCTCCTGATCACACACTATTTTAACTTCATGCACAATACATAATATATTCCACCATTGATCATCACATGCGGAGATTAAATCAATTGCAATGTGTTAGCCACCTATAAAATTTGTCATAGAAAAAGGTGGCTAAAATTTTTTGGAGCCTTCTTTTATTGCCCAAATCCACCTCAGGTTCAAGGAAGGCAGAATTCAGGGTAACGCCAAACCATGCTCAGTCTGGTAGCTAGCCCTACCAGAACAGGAGAGGGCTCTCTTCGGGTCAATCTCAGGGAAAATGTATCAATAGGGCTTGAAATGACTAAAATGAATGCTAATTTTAGGTTAGGTATATAAATCAAGGAGTTTGAAATTATTTTTTAAGGGTTTTTGTTGGAAAAAGGGAAAGGCAATTTTGGGCTTGGGGATGAGGCCAAATTCTTGCAGAGTTCAAGTTGGGGTAGGGAAGGAGATGACTTTGATGTATTAGATTCAATGAAATAGATAGAAAAGACTGCTGAGAAGCTGAAGAGGGAAAGAGGGATCAAGGATCCTCTTCAAACTGATGAAAACATATAAAACTAAACAAAAGTTTAAGGTAGAGCACCAGCAAAATAATGAATTCTACCTTAGTTACTCATTTTTTTTATTCAGAAGAAAAGAGAAGGGAAATGGAATACATAAACATCAATGAAATTTACAGATACATGAAGAAAAAAATAATCAAAACTCAGAGCCACAAGGATCCCAACGAGTGCTGCAAAACCCTGGTCTTTCCTTTGCCAAAAATGCAGAAGTGTATGTACAATGAGGTGCCAAACTATTCCCAAGTATCCAACCCTGAAAATGTCTGAGAAAATATAATATATAGACCATCCTAACCCCTTCCCATGCCTCTAGGGGTCGATCTCATCCTTCTAGGAACTGTTTCAACCAATTCTAAACATGGAACTGAAATCTAGGCAGCCAAACAACTTGCCTCTATATGCTAGGAAACTGATCCATTCACTTAATTTTCACTTTTTAGTGAATGAATCCTCTAGAACAAGTAAATTTGAGCCAAAATTACATCATAGCCATAAAATTACATCAAGATAGATCAATAATTACATCACAAAGTGAAACTAGTCAAACTAGTCGAATTTCTGAGCTGAAAAGTAAAAATTGGACCAAAATCCTCTATGCGCCGCGCCAGAAAACTCAATGCGCCGCACCACTTTGAGCCTGTTTTTGGGGCACTTAATAAAGTCCAAATTGAGCTCATGATAGCTCGTTGGAAATCCATGTCTGTCTGATATCCAACCCAAGTGGCATTTTTCAATTTGGAGTTCATTTTCCCCTCCAAAACTGTAATCTCCCAAGACTGGTTCATGCTGGTGCAAAAGGTGGCAGAAAGGCCATTTTTGGTGTGCTTTTGACCCTTAAGACCACCCAGAACTTGATGAAATCTCTCAGCCATTCTTGAGCATGCATAATTTATCATAAAAAACCCAAAAATATCAAGTTTTCCTCCAGAATATCTCTCAAACGTAAGCGCGCATCGAGTGGCGTGACGCGTCGGGCAGAAAAACCTGTTTTGCAACCAAAATTTCAAAAATGACAAAATTTACTCCAAATTTTCTGAAATTTGGATTGAAGGCCCCCCATCATGTCTCATTCTCATCCAAGGAAGCTTCAGCCAAGATTTGGAGCAGATCAGGCCTTTTTCGCCATTTCAGTGCTCTTCTCAACCTCGCCTTTAGGATCTTCATCCTAGCTCTGTAAACGTGTGTGCGGGCCCAATAGTGGTTCTTCATATGTCTGAGCATGTCTTTCTCCCTATTGGCCTTCGCCAAGAGGTTGACTCTCGTAAGGCAAGTCTCCCGCTCAAATGGTGTCATGTCACCTAGTCTCTTTCGGGCCAATTCACGGTCTTCACGGATTTTCCGCAACTCTATGAGCATGTCCTGATCCTCCAATTGTTTATTCCGCTCCTCCAAGTAATTTATAACCCACTAAGCTCTCTGCAATTTCTCGGTCAGTGTGTCGATCTCAACTTTCTGCTCCTGGATGATTTCTTTCAGCTTTGAGCTGGGAGAGCTCGAATCAACATCGATCAATATAAAATCAGTATCTTGGCCTCCTCAGGGGCCCTCATCCTGCATAGGATTCTTGCCTCTGTCCTATACCTGTGCTGATGTAGAAGGTGAGACCCCTTCCACGCCATGTGGAGATAGTACTCGTGCTGCTGTCGAAGGTAACGAGACCCCTTCCACCCTGGGTGGAGATAGTACTCGTCGTGCTGCTGCAAATAAGGCTCTGGTACCTCTCTGATAGGTAACGCACACTGGAACACTGATAGGCTCTATCTCAGGAACCTCAAACTGATGTGAAGGCTCAACTGCATCATGAAAAATCTTTGGAGGAGGCTGAGGGGTTGTAAAGAAGTCACGGGAAATGAACTCCTCCCATGCAATTCCCTGCAATCCAAGCTGATGTACCATGATCATCTTGATGAGCACATAATGATAAATGATGTTATGTTGCTGCTCTGGAGTCTTCTTCTGGACAAGGGTAGTCATCCGCTCTATGTTTCGGCACATGAAGTATGGAATATTCATCAGTCTCACTCTCGTGAAATGCATCAACAGTCGGATGTGGTATGGATAAAGGCGTGAGAATCTACCCTCGCAACTGAAGTATCTAATGATGAGCTTCATTAATGGCGCATAGGACTCCTTCAAGAATCTAAAAGGAAACACCCTTCTGAGCTGCCTCATATAACCAGGTCTAATGTAAGGTTCATAATATGCTCTATCCAGCTGCTGTCTCTTATTCCACTCTTCACCTATGTTTGGTATCCCGGTTGCCCGAGAAATGGTTTCTGGTGTCAAGGTGAAGTTCACTGCAGCAAGGTTTACATGACCATCACGCAAATGTATGACAAATAAGCGAACCAACTCCTGATGATGTTGAATTTGAGAAATCATCTCACAATACTGAAAACATGAATGTTTCTGAAAGCATGTCATTGCAAGCGAGTAGGCCTGCAACTGAGTCAAGGAAGTGGGATCTTCTCTGACGTGCTTGCCACTTTTATGAGACCTCCTCGGTACATTTAACTCTGTGGTTGAATCACTGTCTTGCTCATATTCTTGCTCATATGACGAATTTGTTTCTGACATGGTGCTTTGCAATGTGTATAACAAGTGTATGCTGATATATGTGTGGTGAAAACAAGAGTTTGTCTTTCAATACCAAATATGTCAAATATGTACCAAGTAAGAAATGAGGGACTTTGGTAATTATAAACAGTGGGTGTAATGGACTGTCAAGTGAAATTTGAGTGGTGAGGATAGTCACTTGACTACTTGGGAACTTTTGGGATTTGGGGATTTTATAAGTGATATGGGAGTGGGAGATGGTGATGGGAAATGTAGGTTTTAGAGATAGGGGTAAATGAAAGGACAAGATATACTTAAGCTAGGTGAAGTCAAGGATATAGAGACAGTCCTTGAA
This sequence comes from Pinus albicaulis, assembly GCA_034641835.2. Lineage (NCBI taxonomy): Eukaryota > Viridiplantae > Streptophyta > Pinopsida > Pinales > Pinaceae > Pinus > Pinus albicaulis. The sequence goes on along the minus strand of JAXQQM020077946.1, from coordinate 74,280 downwards.
TGTTTTGGGAAGTGGGAATTTATAACTGACATGAAGTAAGGGAAGTGATAGAAAGTGGTAGGGTTTGAGAATGAAACATGGGAACAAAGGGTATAAGTAGTTTGGGACAGAGGGAAATAGGAGAAGGACTGTGATAACAATATGACTGTGATGGGAACACGAATGAACAATGGAGTGAGAGTGTTTAGCACCAATAGTCAAGTTTCAACACTTCATTTCAAACCCTAAGGGAGCAGACTTTGACATGGATACAGGGTTTTTTTTCACCAACCAAAACTCTAATGTTTTTGCCTCCAAAAAACACCACACACGAATAAAATCACTGAACAAGCGTTATCAAACTTACTTGGAGCAAATGAGTTGAACCAATTTGATTTTTTTATGGAGCCTTGATGAATTTGAGTCTTTAAGGCTCTGTGTGCCACGCCCTGTGGATGCGCCGCACCAGAGGAAAATACACTGTGACAAACCGCCTAATGCGTCACGCAGCTTGTGTGACCGCGCTCCTACCTAATGCGCCGTGCAGACTTGTAAACACAGTCTTGGTTTTCGAAATGACAGCTTCACCCTCCCACCACTCAAATCAAATTCAATCGATCTTCTTGGATGCAAATGAATGTTTCAAAACAAATGAAAATATCTTATAGTGGTGGATTCAATTTTTTTTTCTCACAAACCCATTTTGTAATGTTTGGCATCGGCACTTTTCACATTTTAATACAACTCTGTTTTTTCAAATTTCCTTTTTGATTTTTTGGCTTGAAATGATGGTTTCTTGGTTGATTTTTTGCAGGGATGGTGGCATTGGACTTTCAGAAAAGGATGACCAGAGGCTGCATTTTAAGTACTTCATGGCGAAAAACTTTAAAAATACACATGTATTACAAACAATTAATTTGACGATTTCTTCTTCAAAACAGAGTTTTGAAGAAGAAACATCCTTGAGCATTGTTAATGATGAAAATTTTGAAACGAAAACTTATTGATGACATCCTCATGGCCTGCGGGCATTATTTGAAATTCTAAAGACCAAACCCTAGACCTAGTAACTAAATGACTCTTTTTTGACCACAAAACCATCTATGACTGAAAATGACTGAAATCAACTTTAATGAATTTTGATAAATTTCGACCAACCCAGCAGGTACAAATATGAGGGAAACTAGTGAAGAGACCCTTCCGTCAAATAATAGCATGCCCCTAACGGAATGCAGATGAATGAGCGGAATGAGACACCTAAAAATGAAATGCAATAAGAGAAATGATCTCTGACGGAGGGATGTAAAGACTGACTCTAACATTGGCTCCAATGGGGATGATAGCTCCTGGGAGGTGCCAAGAACGACAGATCTCTGGGAGAGATAGACAGTGCCTTCGTCCATTGGGCTATGGAGTCCATTATTTTGACAAAGCAACTCAAGACTGTTGACTGAATTTATTTAACTGACTGACTCAATTTTTAAAACAGAAATGACTGAACCAAACCGACTAGACAGACTCAAACTGAAACTGAAATCCTTCTTCAGAATTATAGCCTTCACTTTGGGCCCCAAATTGAAGAAAAAACCACAGTACACACTTTCAATGAAATTTAAATAAATGATATGTACAATGACAATGTGATCAGTAGAAAACATCTTAGAAATGGTACCGCTTGAGCAGCCGACCATTGACTGGCCCTCCTGGACAGTCTTCACCGTTCATCGCCTTTAAAAGAAAGGCGTTCTGACCTCGATATGCTGCAATCTTAAATGGACCTTTCCAAAGATTTTCAAACTTACCGTGTTTACCTTTGTCCTCATTCCTAGCATCCCACTTCAGCACCACTTCCTCCAATTGGAACTTATCCGCCTTCGCTTTCCTGTCATAGATTTTCTTGATTCTCTCCTGCAACTTGAATGTGTTCTGGAAGACCTCTTCTCTCGTTTTCTGCAAGTGAATCATCTGATTTATCCTTCTCTGCATATGGATTTCTTCACTAGCAGCTTCCTAAAAAAGCTTGACCACTGGAACAGCAAGAGAGATAGGAAACATTGTATCCACTCCATAAACTAACTAAAAGGGGGACATACCAATGAACTTCTTTTGACTCACCCGATCAGCCCATAGCGCATTGACTAGCTTCTTATGCCAACTCTTCTTGTTTATGTCCAACAACTTTTTAATGATGTTGACTAAAGATTTATTGGAATATTCCGCCAATCCGTTGCCTTGCAGATGATAGGCGGTTGAATGCCCCAAAATGATTTTATACTTGGCACAAAACTCAATCATCTTTCTTGATTTAAAAGTTGTTGCATTATCAGTGATCAATTTACTCGGGCAACCAAAACGAGATAAAATGTTGTTCTCAAGGAAAGAAATGATTACTGAATCGGTAGCCTGCCTTGTGGGAACTGCTTCAATCCATTTCGTGAAGTAATCAGTCACCGTTAGGATCCATCTATGCTATCCTGAAGAAGGAGGATGGATCTCTCCAATGAAATCCAAACCCCACTGCTGAAAAGGGGCGCTTACCTCAATAGGTTTAAGTGGCTAAGGCTGTAATTTCTGTCTTCCTTTGAAAATCTGGCACTCATGGCAGCCTTTGACTGTTTTATACACGTTAGCAAACAATGCCAGCCAATAGTACCCTGCTCTCAAAATATTATTGGCTGTTGTTTTCCAAAAATGGTGACCCCCACAGTCTCCTTTATGGAAATCCTCCATTACCTTCTTCGCTTCTTCCTCCACCAAACAATTTAACAAAACACCACCCAGATCTTTCCAATAAAGTGCAGAATTCAAAATACAAAATTTTGCAGCCTTCATTTTTAGAGTTCTACCTTTGTTTCTAGTCATGCCAGGTGCTGATGACAAATTTTGAAGAACATACACGATATCTGAATACCATGGGGAAGAAACAAACATTTCTGATACTTGAAGTGGTGAATTCTCCTCATCCTCATCAGACATAGCAGTAATCAGATTTATGTCTAGCGCATGCAAATTCGATTCAGCCATAAGCTTCGCCAACCCTTGTCCCTTGATAAGCTTCGTGGGCCTTATCTCCACATCATACTCTAGAAAAGCTGCAATCCACTTGCCTCGTCGTCCTTCCGGATCAGTTTGTACTAAAACATCTTTCACGGCAGCATTAGGAACATAAGCCAAAATATGAGAATGCAAAATGTATACCCGGAAATCCTTTACTGCTTTTACCAGTGCCAGAGCTTGCTTCTCAATGATGTTGTACTTCAAGGCTGCGTCTCTTATAGTTCGACTGAAAAAATGTATGGGCTTCTCATGCCCATCTCTTTTCTGCATTAGCACAGCTACCATGGTATGCTCCGAAGCAAATGAAAACAAAATAAAATCTTGGGTGTAATCCGGGTTGGTTAACACCGGAGCTGAAGATAGTGCCAACTTAACTAAATTAAAGGACTTTACCGCCTCTTCAGTCCACTTCACTTGGCTGTCCTTTTTCAGCATATTTGTTATTTCTCTTAAATGTTCAGCAAGGTTAGGGACAAAACGGCGTAAAAAGTTCATCTTACCATTAAAAGACTGAGTCTCCTTCTTGTTCCTGGGAGGGTCAATTTGCTGAATTGCTTCAACACGTGTTGGATCAATACGAATGCCATATTTTGAAATAATGTGACCAAGTAATTTGCCTTCATCCATGGCAAACAAGCTCTTTTTAGGATTAAGCAAGACACCATATTTTCTGCACTTTTGAAAAACAACTTTCAAGTGATACATATGCTCTTCATCTGAATTGGAAAAAAATGTCAAATCATCAAGGTATATAACAAGGAAAACATCTTTCTCATTTGAAAAATCCATGTCCATCACCCTCTGGAAAGTTGCACCAGCATTCTTCAAACCGAATGGCATCTTGGCATAGTGGAAGGTTCCCCACGGAGTGGTGAATGCTGTTTTGTCATGGTCATCCTCATGGACAAAAATTTGGTTATATCCATAATAACCATCGAGTAGTGACATGCGAGATGCTCCAAATACTCACTGCAATATATGATCCATATAAGGCAATGGATAATTGTCCTTCAATGACACCTTGTTCAGATTTCGGAAATCAATACACAATCGAATCTCACCTGTATTTTTCCGCACTGGCACTAAATTGGAAATCCAATCAGAAAATATGATGGGAACAATGATTCCTACTTTGTACAACCTGTTTACCTCCTTCTCAATCGATGGCAGCAACTTTAGATTGATTCTTCTTAGCTTTTGTCTAAAAGGCTTCTGATTAGGCTTGATTGGGATAGTGTGCTGAATTATATTGGTGTCATACGTCTTTAAATCTGAATAATCCCAAGCGAAAGCATCAGCAAACGAAGACAAAAAACTCATATATTTAGCCTTTACCTCCGGTGGTAATGATTTGGATAACTTCACCATCTTGGGGTCTTTAGCTGTCCCAATATTTACATCTTCAACTCCTTTTTTAGTCGGCCATAAATTTGGTTTCTTGGCCACATCATCCTGATCGAAGAGCTCTTCTAAAGGTATCAAACCTTTAGGAATAACATTGTCTTTCAGCTGCAACACTCCACATCATCCTGATCGAAGAGCTCTTCTAAAGGTATCAAACCTTTAGGAATAACATTGTCTTTCAGCTGCAACACTTCCATTTGATTTACTTGCACGTTAGCTTCACCATGATCATATTCTACATCAATTGAGGTATCTTTGAACTTCCCTTTATTTTGCAGAAAATCATTAATCTCATCATTATCTTGGAAAACTTGCCAACATCTTTGATTATCCGGGACGGTAGGACGGTGCTTCACATGGTTTTCGAACTTATTACTTGAATTCATTGGGATCTTCAAGTTACTTGATGCCTTAGCAAGTGCATCTGAAATTCCATTTTGAATGCGAGGAATACAAGTCAAAGTACAATCTGAAAACTGCTTCAAAATATCTAGAACAACATTACGGTAAGCCCACATCCGGGGATGCTTCGTTTTATATTCACCCTTTACTTGATTAATCACCAATTCGGAGTCACCATAGACTGCAATTCTCTTAGCATTCAAATTTCTAAGAATTTTTAGGCCAGCAATCAAAGCTTCGTACTCAGCCTCATTGTTCAAACAATCGAATGCTAATTTGTAAGAACATACCCGTACATTGCTCGGTACCTTGTTTGGAGCGGAAAAAGGACTGCGTACCCAAATACCAATTCTAGCACCATCATTTCCCACTGCACCATCGAAATCCATGGTCCATAGGCCCTCTTCATCATCTTCCAAGTGCTGAAATTGTGCTAGCTCTTTTTTTCCTGCTTGCTGTCCATTATCTTTAGCTGATTGCTCAACTGCGCTTTCCGGTTTTTGCCTTTCTTTCTGAAAAACTTCTCTGAAATTCTTGGTAATCTCTGGAATATCTTCTGCTTGAACTAACTGACTATCTACATCATTGAAACTATCAGCAAAGAAAACAAAAGACTCTAAATCTGTATGTACATAATTAATCGGATGATTGACCGGTTTCTCCTTGGTTGTAATCATATACTTAATTTTTTGTTCCCGGTACAACTTTCTCATTTGACCAAACACGAGAATCATTGCATAGGAGAAATCTAATTGTAATGTCCCTTTCAATTTTTCTCCCCAAGATCTGGAAAGCAACATACCAAACCTGGGAGGAATGTCTGCCACAACTACGTCCATCAAAACATTCTTTGTGGGAATTTGATCCAAACTAACAACCAAGTCTTTAATGAGCCCAATACATCTCACTCTGCCAGAATCAAATGAATAAAGATCATGGTACTTCCTAGTGATGTCTAAACCCAACTTCTCCATGATTTCTTTCGGCATAAGATTATGGGAAGCACCGGAATCGAACATGGCATTATGCAATACAAACTCATGCAATCGAAGACTGATATAAAAAGGAGGAACTTCGCTGTCCGGAGACTCACCATCTAAAGCTGGTCCAAATATCAGTTCAGGTTGATCATCTTCAATATTCACCATATCAGACATGGGATCAAAATTGAAAATTCTAGAAACTTGACCTTTATAACTGTTGTTCTTCATTAGTTTAGTCAAGGGAATGGATACCTTTAACTTAGAAATCTCATTCTCCAAACTAAAGGCTGAAGTTTTTTCGATCTCTTTGGCTGGAACATCTTTCTTTTCAGCCTTCTCCCTCGATGTAATTGGCTGATTTTATTTTTCTGCTGATGATGACTTGGTGGCAGCGGGATCAACTATCTCTTTTGATTTCATTTGTGCAACAGGTGAATCGTTTTCAGGTGCTAAAACTTCTTTCCTTTTTTGGATTGGATTGATAGGCACATCTCTGTTTCTAAGAGAATATTTCTTCTGCTGGGCTGACAAGGCATTCATATAACCTCTCTGATACTCATCCGACTCTTCCTCAAGAGCTGCATCATTGGCCAAGATAAAATCCTCATCTCTTTGTACTGCTGAACTTTCCGCATATTCCTCATCTTCGGTGATATAAATGGGCAAATCATCAGGAGTAAAGAAGTGATTTTCCTCCCCTACTACATCATCTTCATCATCTGAATCCTGACCAACAAAATTCTACTAAAGAGGTGTCTTTACTTGTTGCTGGACTACTGGTTCTTGTGCTCGTTGTTCTCGTTGTTTAATCCTGAATTGGGGCTTCTGCTGACCACGGAAGTGGGGATTTCGAATCTGCGGTTCGGGCTTATCAAGTGTGAACCTTTCGAACATTTTTTCCACTTTACGAAGTAGCTGATCTGATGTAGATGTAGAAGCTCCTTCCTTTATCACAACTTTCTTCTCTGCTTTCAATCTAGCTCTCTTGTCATTCAAATTTGCCTCCACACTCACCGCAATTTTCTGCATATCTTCTAAGGTGGGCGGATCTCTGTCTCGTAATGAATAGGCCATCTCCGGATCAAAACCATCCAGGAATTTTAACAAAGCTGACTTCTTAGAAGGCCTCAAATCATCAGGAATTTCATTATAAACCGCATTAAATCTGATAATATAGTCTTGGACGGACTCACCAGCATTGCGCTTGATCTTGGTATATTCAGAAGTGATTTGAAGTGGATCTTTCTTCATTTCCCACCAATCTATAAACTGTCTCTGAAGCTCTTCTAATGTATTAATACTTCTAGGCTGCAAAGCTCTGAACCACTTGCATACCTCACCTCCAAAAGTTTGCACAAACAATCTCATGGTGACATTATCTTCATTAATTTCATGGAGATCAAAGAATTCTGTCATTATATCAATATGCTGCTGAGCGGGCATACTTTGAGGAGTACCATCAAACAAAGGGATTTTACTCTGATAATCAGCGGGCATGGGATCTAATTTTTGGGGCAAGACAAGAGGTGTGAATCTAGCAGCTATTTCTCTTGGTGGATTTATGATCTGTCTTGGAGAAACGGGAGGAGTAGGAGCAGTAGATGTACGAGGAGTATGTGGTGGAGATGGACGAGGAACTACTGCAGATTGCTAATCAGATATAGATGGTTGCACGGGAATGGTAGGAATGAAAGAAGGCTCGACATGAACTTGTGAATCAGAAGTAACTGTTGATGGACCAAGAGTTTCAGAAGCAAATTCGATAAACTCAGGAATATTCGTTGCCACAATAGAGTTTTGGATGTTCAAGATGTAACTATCAATGGATCTATTAGCTTGTTCAATCTCAAGATACTTAATAAACTCAGGATTTATGACAGTAGAACCAGTAGCACTTTCAGACTTAATTTCAAACAACGATAGCTCAAATTGATCATCAAACTCAATATCTTCAAGGAACTCAAATACAGTCGGGCATGAATGAGATTTAAACAAAGGGATCACGGGACTTTATCGACGGAGGATTATTGAAATCAGATTGGGATTCTCATACACTGGAGGTAGATCAGGATCAGGATTAGCTCTTGTATGTCTTCTGGAAGCCAGTGTGTTGATCTATTCAAAAATCAAAGGACAAAACCGATCTATTTCAGCCTATCAAATTCTAGACTCAATCACCCAAAAGTCCATAACGATGTCATATACTGGGGTAATTTCACAAGTCAAATGTCACGTTCACAAGTTAAACCGGAGATTGACTGAAGCAGCGTTTATCTACTTCCACTAATGCAAAGCAAAAGCATTTCGAAAGCTACCTGGCGTAACTTCAGGCTCCGTCTGTAACTTACGAAAAAAATAACAAAAACAAGCAAACCATTTTCTCCCCAGTATGGTCGCCACTATGTTATTGCCCAAATCCACCTCAGGCTAAAGGAAGGCAGGATTCAGGGTAACACCAAACCATGCTCAGTCTGGTAGCTAGCCCTACCAGAACAGGAGAGGGCTCTCTCCGGGTCAATCTCAGGGAAAATGTATCAATAAGGCTTGAGATGACTGAAATGAATGCTAATTTTAGGCTAGGTATATTAATCAAGGAGTTTGAAATGATTTTTTAAGGGTTTTTGTTGGAAAAAGGGAAAGGCAATTTTGGGCTTGGGGATGTGGCCAAATTCTTGCAAAGTTCAAGTTGGGGTAGGGAAGGCGATGCCTTTGATGTGCTAGATTCGATGAAACAGATAGAAAAGACTGCTGAGAAGCTGAAGAGGGCAAGAGGGAGAAAGGATCCTCTTCAAACTGACGAAAACATATAAAACTAAACAAAAGTTTAAGGTAGAGCACCAGCAAACTAATGAATTCTACCTTAGTTACTCATTTTTTTAATTCAGAAGAAAAGAGAAGGGAAATGACATACATAAACATCAATGAAACTTACAGATACATGAAGATAAACATCATCAAAACTCAGAGCCACAAGGATCCCAACAAGTGTTGCAAAACCCTGGTCTTTCCTTTGCCAAAAATGAAGAAGTGTATGTACAATGAGGTGCCAAACTATTCCCAAGTATCCAACCCTGAAAATGTCTGAGAAAATATAATATATAGACCATCCTAACCCCTTCCCATGCCTTTAGGGGTTGAGCTCATCCTTCTAGGAGCTTTTTCAACCAATTCTAAACATGGAACTGAAATCTAGGCAGCCAAACAACTTGCCTCTATATGCTAGGAAACTGATCCATTCACTTAATTTTCACTTTTTAAAAAAGTCAATGAATCCTCTAGAATAAGTAAATGTGAGCCGTATCAGTGCTCTTCTCAACCTCGCCTTCAGGATCTTCATCCTAGCTCTGCAAACATGTGTGCGAGCCCAATAGTGGTTCTTCATATGTCTGAGCATGTATTTGTCCATATTGGCCTTCGCCAAGAGCTTCTCCAGATGAATTTTGACTCTTGTAAGGCAAGTCTCCCGCTCAAATGGTGTCATGTGACCTAGTCTCTTTCGGGCCAATTCACGGTCTTCACGGATTTGCCGCAACTTTATGAGCGTGTGCTAATCCTCCAATTGTTTATTCTGCTGCTCCAAGTAATTTATAACCCACTGAGCTCTCTGCAATTTCTCGGTCAGTGTGTCGATCTCAGCTTTCTGCTCCTGGATGATTTCTTTCAGCTTTGAGCTGGGAGAGCTCGAATCAACATCGATCAATATAAAATCAGTATCTTGGCCTCCTGAGGGGCCCTCATCCTGCATAGGCTTCTTGCCTCTGTCCTGTACCTGTGCTGATGTAGAAGGTGAGACCCCTTCCACGCCATGTGGAGATAGTACTCGTGCTGCTGTCGAAGGTAACGAGACCCCTTCCACCCCGGGTTGAGATAGTACTCATCGTGCTGCTGCAAATAAGGCTCTGGTACCTCTGATAGGTAACACACACTGGAACACTGATAGGCTTTGTCTCATGAACCTAAAACTGATGTGAAGGCTCAATTGCATCGTGAACAATCTCTGGAGGAGGCTGAGGGGCTGTAAAGAAGTCACGAGAAATGAACTCCTGCCATGCAATGCCTTGCAATCCAAGCTGATGTACCACGATCATCTTGATGAGTGCATAATGATAAATGTTGTTATGTTGCTGCTCTGGAGTCTTCTTCTGGACAAGGGTAGTCATCCGCTCTATGTTTCGGCACATAAAGTATGGAATATTCATCAGTCTCACTCTCGTGAAATGCATCAACAGTCGGATGTGGTATGCATAAAGGCGTGAGAATCTACCCTCGCAACTGAAGTATCTAATGATGAGCTTCATTAATGGCGCATAGGACTCCTTCAAGAATCTGAAAAGAAACACCCTGATGAGCTGCCTCATATAACCAAGTCTGATGTAAGGTTCATAATACGCTCTATCCAGCTGCTGTCTCTTATTCCACTCTTCACCTATGTTTGGTATCCCGGTTGCCTGAGAAATGGTTTCTGGTGTCAAGGTGAAGTTCACTCCAGCAAGGTTTACATGACCATCACGCAAATGTAGGACAAATAAGCGAACCAACTCCTGATGATGCTGAATCTGAGCAATCATCTCACAATAATGAAAACATGAATGTTGCTGAAAGCATGTCATTGCAAGCAGGTAGGCCTGCAACTGAGTCAAGGAAGTGGGCTCTTCTCTGACATGCCTGCCACTTTTATGAGACCTCCTTGGTACATTTAGCTCTGTGGTTGAATCACTGTCCTGCTCATATTCTTGCTCATATGATGAATTTGTTTCTGACATGGTGCTTTGCAATGTGTATAACAAGTGTATGCTGATATATGTGTGGTGAAAACAAGAGTTTGTCTTTCAATACCAAATATGTCAAATATGTACCAAGTAAGAAATGAGGGACTTTGGTAATTATAAATAGTGGGTGTAATGGACTATCAAGTGAAATTTGAGTGGTGAGGACAGTCAATTGACTGCTTGGTAACTTTCGAGATTTGGGGATTTTATAAGTGATATGGGAGTGGGAGATGGTGATGGGAAATGTAGGTTTTAGAGATAGGGGTAAATGAAAGGACAAGATATACTTAAGCTAGGTGAAGTCAAGGATATAGAGACAGTCCTTGAATGTTTGGGAAGTGGGAATTTATAACTGATATGAATAAAGGGAAGTGACAGAAAGTGGTAGGGTTTGAGAATGAAACATGGGAACAAAGGGTATAAGTAGTTTGGGACAGAGGGAAATAGGAGAAGGACTGTGATAACAATATGACAGTGATGGGAACACGAATGAACAATGGAGTGAGAGCGTTTAGCACCAATAGTCAAGTTTCAACACTTCATTTCAAACCTTAAGGGAGCAGACTTTGACATGGATACAAGGTTTGTTTTTCACCAACCAAAACTCTAATGTTTTTGCCTCCAAAAAACACCACACATGACTAAAATCACTGAACAAGCGTTATCAAACTTACTTGGAGCAAATGAGTTGAACCGATTTGATTTTTTTATGGAGCCTTGATGAATTTGAGTCTTTAAGGCTTTGTGCGCCGCACACAAGCCCAGTGCGCTGCGCCCTGTGGATGCGCCGCGCCAGAGGAAAAATACACTGTGGCAAACCACCCAATGCGTCGCGCAGCCTGTGTGCGCCGCGCTCCTACCCAATGCGCCGCACAGACTTGTAAACACAGTATTGGTTTTCGAAATGACAGCTTCACCCTCCCACCACTCAAATCGACTTCAATCGATCTTCTTGGATGCAAATGAATGTTTCAAAACAAATGAAAATATCTTATAGTGGTGGATTCAATTTTTGTTTCTCACAAACCCATTTTGTAATGTTTGGCATCGACACTTTTCACATTTTAATACAACTCTATTTTTTCAAATTTCCTTTTTGATTTTTTGGCTTGAAATGATGGTTTCTTGGTTGATTTTTTGCAGGGATGGTGGCATTGGACTTTCGGAAAAGGATGACCAGAGGCTACATTTGAAGTACTTCATGGCGAAAAACTTTAAAAATACATATGTATTACAAACAATTAATTTGACGATTTCTTCTTCAAAACAGAGCTTTGAAGAAGAAACATCCTTGAGCATTGTTAATGATGAAAATTTTGAAACGAAAACTTATTGATGACATCCTCATGGCTTGCGGGCATTATTTGACATTCTGAAGACCAAACGCTAGACCTAGTAACTAGATGACTCTTTTTTGACCACAAGGCCATCTATGACTGAAAATGACTGAAATCAACTTTAGTGAATTCTTATAAATTTCGACCAACCCAGCAGGTACAAACATGAGGGAAACTAGTGAAGAGACCCTTCCGTCAAATAGTAGCATGCCCCTAATGGAATTCAGATGAATGAGTGGAATGAGACACCTAAAAATGAAATGCAATAAGAGAAATGATCTCTGACGGAGGGATGTAAAGACCGACTCTAACACCTTCAAGGAACAAATTTTATTGCTAAAAAGTGTTGGCTCTTGAAGACTCTTGAAGGCCTCATGCTTCTGTCCAAATCTTCACTTTTGTTCCCTTTTTTACTCAGAAATTCTATTGATTTCATGAGAAAATACTGCTGCAAAATCATAATTTTCCCCTTTCCTCCACTCAAAACTAACCTTCATTTTCTCCCCTTTTTCTCCATGAAATTCCTCTATTTTTCATGACTCCCCTTCTCCCATTCATGAAAATCCTCTTTACATATTTTAAAACTCATTTTTCAACTATACCGAAACCCCCAAATCCATTGAAAACTCTGAAAAATTTCATAAAAAACAAGTTTTTATTACTATGGACTTATGCCCCCTTGGGCTAAATCCTAACCACTTCCCCACCATACGCTTTGGGGCTAGAACCAAGCGCTAAACCCTCATAGCGATTATCGCATCGCAAACATCCAAGTGTGCAAGTATTTTTTCCATTATAAAAACTTCGATGTGATTAAAGCCCTATATGTATAAAACCCCGCCCCCACTGCTTCACTCCATACAACCTACACCCCGAGACCAAGTGTTGAAGTCCCGAAGCGCTTAAATCGCATCGAAAAAATCCAATGGGTTGATTTAAAAGCCCGAGCCTGAGGCTCCAATCGCGATTAGCCCTTTGTTATAACGCCCCGGGCATATTGTATTTCACGAAGACCAAAGGCCCCGCAGTCGGGTGCCAACCTTTTCATATATATATTTTGCCACCAAAACCTTTGTGTTATTAAATTTTTGAGTTTTCATACGTTATAAAGGTTTTCTGCCCGTTCACTTTAAAAAGCAATCCCCGACCGTTGATCTTGGGCCGATCAAACAGACAGCGCTAAATCGCATCGCCCTCCCCGATCGCTCAATCGCATCACATTTTTCGATCAATACATTTGTTTGTCCTCTCCGATTGGCCATCCCTCCGATTAATTACCCACCGTTGATTTGATACTTAGATCAACGATCATCGCTCAATCACATCGCAAGTTTTCAGCGCTGTACAATTTATTTCCCCGCCGATTGAATGTCTCCAATTACATCTGGACCGTCCACGTGTCCAGATCGGATAGTCCCAGATCATTCCGTCTAATTCTTCCCTCCCCTCTCCTTTTTTCTTTCTCCTAGGTGATCTCCACCGTTGGATGCTGCCATCCAACGGCTACGCTCCTCCCCACATCCTTTGTAGCAGTTAAACCCACAAACACAAGATTTTTTAATTCTTTTCGTATTTTGCAGGTTTGAATGGTTTGTTCCGTCATATTAACGAGAAAGTCGAAGGTCGGGAATGACGATTCCCTCACCTTTGATTTATCAAAGAGAACCATTCACGGGGCTCTGCTCCACGTTTTGTCAATGCTTCATGGGCATTGATTCCTTAAAGAGCCCTACGCGGCCTGCACATCAACAAGACACTGTGATTTTAATAACAATTGAAAGAGTATCAGTTTTGAAGACAGAGCACAGCAGAATAGAAGATTGAAGACAGATTTGTGGGGATTACGACTAAGATTTATTATCAAAAGCCTAATCCCACAAATTAAAACACAATTAAAAGAAAATAATAAGTGTTCAACAGACAGAAAGGCCTCCACTGCCACATCTGAGGCAAATTGATTCCTCCCAGCTACCACGAAGCCACCTGTGCCTCAAAGCATTCAAACAGACGCCGAAGTTATTGAGAAAAATCATATATTCGCCTCAACGCAGCCAGAGAGTTACTTCTGCAAGGAACTTAATGCAAAAAATATCTACAGAGTTACTTTAATATAAAACAGAGCCTCAAAGGTCAACAAAAGCTCCCACCGAACTTAATTCATAAATGTAAATCAATTAATATAGTGAAACACTTGTAAACTTCTTCATCGAGCCCCTCAAAGGCTGAGAAGTCATCACTCTGTATTAATTGTCCTGAGAGATCTTTTATCAGATCTCACCTCCTCATTCTTCTATAAATATTGTTGTAGAAGATGAGAAAATGTTGGTTGCAAAACTTTGAAATACATTTGAGCTTAAACTTCTGATTGTAAATAGTGTTCACTAGCCCTTGGAGCTCTGCTTGTGATAGATAAGTTAGGCTGAGATGAGTAGATGATTGCTAAACTAAAGCATTGGACTTAAAGCTGTAACTCGTTTGGAGCATCAATACAAGCTAATTTATGGGATCCTAGTCTATGTTGATGGTGATGTTTTTCTCACTGTAACTTGTTATTTTGTTTCTGTTTTCACTGTGTTCATATTCTCTTATAAAGAAAAACATGCATAGAGTTAGGACCTATTGTATATCAGTACCCTTCTCTGACTGAAAATCTTTATTTACATGTTTTCTTCAAATCTGTGTTATTTAGGAATGATTTAATTTAGTTTAAGCATAAAAATGCTAGCGTTCCCTTGTCTTATTGCCTTAGCTGAATATTATTCTTGAATGTTATGTTCAATATTAGTTAAGTAGAGATGAACTATGGAAGATATGGTGTGCCCTGGTCCTAGTTTTATCCCAAATACTGTCTGAATGTTTCCCTTGGAATGTGTCAAAAGTTGGCTAGTTTAGAAGTACTTACCAGATCTTAGGCCATTCTATGTTATCTTTGTGTTGGTCTTGAAAGTAACCAAGTAAAGCAGAGCTAGGAGAGGATTTGTGGTGAGCCCGACCCGCTAGTTTCTACTCCAACAATTACCTTCAAGTTTCCCTTTGTTTTAAAATGTTTTCTATTGAAAGTGTATCAAAGGTTGGTTAGTTTAAAAGTACTTATCAGATCCTAGTTTCCTTTTATGTTTTTCTTGAGTCTATGTCAAAGGCTGGTTAGTTTAGAAGTACTTACTAGATCCTGGGCTGCTCTTTGTTCCTAATCTGTTTAATTCTCCTTCTTATTGTACCATTTCATTCCATAAATCAAACTTCAAAGAGATCCTTACACATAGATGACTTTCCCCATGGACCACTCTTGACTCTTGTTGTTCCAATTAAACCCTATTATGACTCCATAGCCTAATGGACTAAAACCTGCAATTATCTATCTTTTTGGCTGAAGCTTACTCTCATTGCTTGCAACTTTTCACCTTTGAAAATATTTCCATTTAGGATTTTCCCTCAAATAGTAATCATGCTCAACCATCCAAAAACAAAACAAACCCTCGGCCTTCATAACTAGCCTAATATCATTACCCCAAACTTCAAAGACAAATCCATCTTTGCACTTATTGGAGAGATCCCTCTCCGAATTCAGGAGGGCTAGATCCTAGAATCCCAAATTGGTTGAAATGATGTTTTTTATGTGATTGGACTTTGCCAATCTTGCTAATTACATATTCCTAACACAATGGACACATGAAACCATAAAAATTCACACACATTAACATAGTGATTTAACGGGAAAGCTTGAAGCTGAAAACCCCAACTATCTACATATAATATATGTCATAGATATCATGTAACAATCCTCATACAAAGATGATCATATCAAGCTCTCAGTACAATGCAATCGCTACACACTAATCAGGCCCGATGTTGAAAATCCATGCACCGATCTTTGCCACCTGCTAGCCTGCCTCTACTGCACAATCCTTGCTGAAGAATGGCTCTGAATGAACTCAAATTTGTCCAGCCTTTCTCACGCAATCCTCATTGGAATCTCCACTAAGTGTTGGATGCAATCAATGCATCACTATAGTCACAACTGATAGTCACACTTGCTCTTTCACCTACCTCTTCACTGGTCTCCACTGAAACTGCCATGAACTATAGTTAACTGATGTATTCTTTAGTTGATTAATGAGTTATTATTTAGTGAATTAATTAACTAATTAATTCACACCACTCTCACTAGTGTATCAATCAGTTATACTAGATACAACTAGCTCAACTGAGTCTAACTGAGTTAAACCGAATACAACTCCACCAACTACTTCTATAACTCCACCAAACTCTGTCACATGAGTTCTAACTGAAGTCCTCATGCATTAGCTCCAGTAAACCCTCAAGAATAGCGTAATTCCTTCTGTCAGCTGCTGTACCACATCTGTGCACTTAACTGAAGTGCTCCAAGAGAATAAGATAATGTTTAGAGTCCAAATATTATTAAGAGCTAATAATATTCGACATATCTATTTTTAGACTGTTAATCTAAAAATAGATTCCGCCCAATATGTCTAAAAATAAAAGTCCATATATTTTTCCAACTTGACCAACCATCCACAAATAGCATCCTGCAACTCATAGAATATGATCGACAAGTCTAAAAATAGACATAGTCTAAAAATAGACTTTGCGCCAAAAATAGCCTGCGGGCCCACTTAGTGAAGGCGACTCTTTTCACTAAGCTCATCATATTGTTGAATCTCAACAAACCCAATAAAAAATAGAAACTCATTTGGAATTTATGGTTCTAATGTAGTTTTAGTACTATTAGAGGGAAGATCGCAGAGAAGCTCAGTCAAAGCTAAAGACTTCTTTGACTTGGATTTGATGAATTCCAAATCAAATTACTGCAAAATGATGATCCATTTTTGATATTTTCCGCCTAGAAATAGACATGACAAAATATATGTCATAGGGTTTCAATTTGAAATGGAAATGGTCTTCCAGGGCACGATATAATGGCGAAATCTTTGGGAAGCTTGAACAACCTCTAAGGTGAGATTTTTGAATTATGAATACTTAACTTCTGTATCATTGAGATTATGACTGAAATAATATATCATATGTTTTATCCCATATTCTTCTTGGACCAAAACCATAGCAATGGTCATATTTTCCGCTGTGATATATAGGAAATAATCACTTTGATAATTAGGGGGATACATTAATGATGCTCAGATCAGGGTATCTTTAATAGCATCAAAAGAATCTTGTGCAACCTTATCCCAGTGGAAGGGAATCCCCTTTTCAAGAGACAAGTAAATCCTTTAGCCATTTCAATGTAGTTGGGTATGAACCTACTTAGGAAGTTAGCCTTTCCTTAAAGTTTTTGTAACTGAAGTAAGTTTCATGGCGCAGGCAAATCAAGAATCGGTTGGACCTTCAGTGGGTCGATTCGAATTCCATATTTTGAGACGAAAAATCCAAGAAAATGACTAGAACCAACACTAAACTCATATTTTTGTGGATTGAGGCATACAATATAGTGTTGGCAATGTAAAAATATAGCTGTCAAATGTGTTGGGTGATTAATCCGTTTTCGTGAATGCGTGGGTAAATCGTCTAGATAAGGTTGAATAATGTGCTTAATGTCATTGAAAGCATAATCCATTTCTCTTTGAAATGTTGTCCCAACGTTCTTTAAACCAAATTGGATTTTACAATAAGTGAATGTGCCCCAGGGACAAATGAATGTTGTTTTATATTGGTCCTCTAGGTGAATATTGATTTGATTGTAACCGGAGAATCCATCCATGAAGGAAAATATTTCACACCTGGAACATTCGTCAATAATTTGGCTGATAAATGGAGTAGGATAATTGTCTTTCGGGAAAGCAAGATTGACATCCCGATAATCAACGCACACTCTGATTTTCCCTTGTTTCTTCATGGAAGGAACAATGTTGGAAACCTAATCAGTAAGTGGAACAAGGTATATGAAACCAACACACAAAAAATTTTCAACTTCTGATTTAATGGCAATAACCTTCTTCAGATGAAAAGGACGAAGACGTTGACGTACTAGTTTGAAACTAGGGTACATTTTAATTGTGTGTTCGACAATACTAGTATCTATGCTTGGAATTTCCTCATAAGACCAAGAAAATATATCTCGGAATTCACGAAAAAGAGAGCGATAAGTATCGATTTTGGATGGAGAACAAGACACGCCAACATGAATGTTTTCTATAACATCTGGTTTGGTTGAAATATTGACAGAAATGGTTTCTTCAATATTTGATAAGTTTCGCTCGGATTCAATGGCATTAATTGGAACAGAATTTGAAAAGAAAGTAGAGATCATAGGGTGATATAGTTCAATAATATTATCTTATTTGTAATTTGGAAGATTGGAATGATGATGATGATCTTCCTATGGTTATCCTTCTAGCATCATGGATTTCACAATGATCTCATCAGTCAAGAATGTGGATGAAAAGGGATCAAAAGGAGTACCAAAATCTAAAGAACAATCGACCCAAATGATTGATGGCGATGAATTAGGATGCATCACCCAAGCCAAGAAAATTGATTTCTATGCTAGCTCAATTGGGCTTGGTGGAATAAATTCATCCAGCATATCAGCTTTAGAATCATTGGTAATCTTCCTTAAGTTAGATGAAGCAGAAGGTATCATGCAACAGGTCTCTATTCTTGAAATTTCCGCAGATGTCACAGGTGACGATAATGAAAAGGTGCCCATTAGGGAATAATCCTTTAAGAGCCCTACACCAATGTTTTGAAGTGCTAGCTAGGGTGCATGAACTAAAGAAATGCTTCCATATACCTTGGAACTAGAGGAAAAGAAGGGGAGTTGATTGATGACCGTGATAACGCCTTTATGAGGGAAGGAAATCATTCGAAAGTAAGTAAAGACGATCGCAGTCATAGCATAAACCCATGGCCTTCCAAGTAAAATTTTGTAGTCAAGGGGTCCATCAACAACCTCAAATTTAATGGTTACAATGTTTCCCCCTAGTTCGACATGCATGTTATTGATGATACCATAAGGCTTATATGTACAATCGTAAAAATATTTCACCGTTGTATGCGATTGAGATAAGCAAGGCAATCCAATTTAATTCCAACAATTGAGAGACATAATATAAGTAGATTCTCCTTCATCAATAATAGTTTGATGAACGAGGTGATTAGGAACATTTACTTGGATCAAGAATGCTAATTCAGTTGGTAATTGTGGCACATAGCCCGTATGATTAAAGAATACAATATTGGAATTTGTCGGGTCGATTCCACCAATGGCTGACAACTAAGCCTGCTTCTAGGAGGGGAAATTTCAAATTAACTCAAGCATCGACATAGTTGAAGGTGACTGAGCCAAATCTTCAACTATATTATAATTTTGAGTTGCACGGGCTCAAGGATTGAATGTATATTTGTGGACGACTCCCTTAAGTGGATTTATTGTTAACTCTGGAATAACAGTTGGCGGAATTGATTCAGTGGACAGATTTATGGTCGAGATAGTGCTTTGATCAGTAGCCTAACTACCACAATATTTATTTTGCATACACACCAAAACATCAGTTTTTGGCTTTGTGACAGATAGCATAAGAAATTGGGAACTAGAAGCGGGATTCGTAGCAACCATGTTTGTGTCTGCATTCAGAAAAGGATATGTTAACACAATAGATGCAGTCGAGGTCTTAAGAAATTTTGAGATTTTGGCATGGTGAGAACAGTCTCAAAAAAAGTGCTCCTCATTACATATCAAACAAGGGTAATGAGGTTTCCAAGAATTTCCATATTGTTGATTAGATGATCGCTCCTGCGGGGTTGAATTTTTCATTTTCTTCACTTTCCCCTTTTTCTTGCTTCTAGGTTGCTTGTCACTTTTCATTTTTCAGATGACACGATGTGAATTTTAGAAGAACGTGTAGGATCAGATGCAGTAGAGTTGTGAGTGCTTGTATAACTGATCATTCCGTTACTGGCATGAGAGTCCTTACTATATGGAGGAGGAATAGTAAAATTTGATCACAAAGCATTTGGAATTTTTTCATAGAGCGTGCCAGACTGAGTATAAGTCAAATCTAAGTACTGGGCACGATCAATGACCTACTCTTCAATGACGACTCTACCTTTAGCTACATCCTCGGTTTTAGATGGTAGCAAGGAATTAATAAACCACTGAGCCAAGAGCTGATCAGGAACAAATGTTTTGACCATTCTACGATGACGATGCCACTCATGAATATGATCAGAAATGTGAGTAGCAGTTGTCTGTTTAAAATTGGTCAGTAATTCCATTCCAGTTTCATATTTTATGGGTAACTAGAAGTGGGTTAAAAAGGTAGTGGCTAAGGTAGTGAAATTATCAAATGAATCTTGTGGTAATTCAATGTACCACTTCACGGTCGGACTTGTAAGTGTACACTGGAAAAGGCATAGTCTCACGGAGTCATCATTTAAGGAGTTGTATGAGAACCACAAATGATAAGTCATAACATGCGTTGACGGGTCTTCTCCATGGTTTCCATTGAATTTAGGAATTTTAGAGGGTAATTTATGTGGTATCACTCGCCACCAAGGAGAATAGCTAATGGAATCATTGGTAAGCTGGTTTAAATCGGGTAATTCTAAAGTTGCGGCAAAGGGAAACTGTTGATTCAAGTTAGGTTAAGCATAATCAGGATATGATGGAATTTCTTGGGTAATGGACCTTTCAGTACCAACATAAGTCATTTTTTGCTGGTAAACAAGATAGGGGTTGTTTTGATGACCAAATGCTTGAGGGATCTGTTGACCAAGACCTGGGTAAGTTTTTTTTTGTTGGAATTGTTGTGGCATTTGAGGTTGTGGTTGCCAAGGTGACTGTCCACCAAGATTATAACCCAGACCAAAATAGCTTGGACCTGGTTGTGAATAGGTAATATTGGTAGAAGCCTGTGACATCCCATAAAAGGGTAATCCAGCCTATGATTGAAATATTCTGGATACAGGTGCTTGTTGTAAACCAACTGAAGGAGTTGGAGTCTGGAGGCCCAAAAATTTAGGGTAATGGGTTGAGGGACCCGCCTGAGATGGTTAAGGTACAGCCAAATGAGTCTGTAAAAGGGGTAATGAAGTATTAATAGGTGTGGTAGATGTAGGCATAGTAGGTTGAACCGGTTGATATGAATTCACAACCGTTTGTGGTTGAATGACCATGATAGGCTGTCATTGAAAAATAGTCATTCCAACATTTGGGTGACCATACAACGATGGAGTAATGCCAAAATTGGTGACCATAGGTTGCTCCCTAGCATGAGGAGTATAATAAGATGGAATATATTGTTCTCCAAATGGTGGGAGTCTAGTCAAGTTTGAACTGGATGGAATATACCTAGATGGACCAGCTTGATGTTGCACTAAAGATGTGTATAAAGGGTTAAGTTGTTCAGTACTCATTATATATGTACCGGATAAAATGCCAAAATATGACATGGGTGAAGTCCATGGATTTGAGGAGGCACCAGAGTAGGTTACAGATAATTATTGGTAACTCGGTGGGATGGAAGGACCACGATAAAGATGTGACTTAGGTGACGTGGTAAACATTGACGAAGTAGCAACAATAGTGGCGTTGTAACTATAATAGATGGTACAGCCAGAGATGTTGACTCAACCATGGTCAAATGACCCAGTGTATACCCTATAGGATCTATGTGAAATTGAATTGAATAGGATCGAAAAAAGGAGTGTAAGTCAATCGAGGAATAGACTCGTAAATATAAAGCCTTGATCCAAAATGAATTAGAGTTGAAGGGCATGTTTCTTCTTGATGTTATTCCTCAATCGAAATCAAACCAGGTGGAAGGATTTCACTGTCAGGCCCAAGCATTGTACCCTGACCAACAGTGTGTTGGGCGCAGCTAAGTTTGGAAAACAAGAAGCTTAAAAACACTTCTAAGGAAAAATGTTCATTCAAATGACTGATAAAATGAAATAAAGTCTATTGATGGTGGTAAACATAGACAGAAACACCAGGAATGATGGATTTCTCCCGAATGGATAAGGCTTTGGTTTGCAAAACCAGAGATTATGGGTTTGATCCCCAGTGGAGTTGCCAATTTTTTATATAGAATTCTAATCTACATATAAAATAGATTCCCTAATTGTGGTGTTCCTTCACTTAGAACAACAGAAGAAAGAAAAATATTATTTTCTCTAAGACAAATATATAGATAGAAAGGAAAGAAAATTACTTGTATTCCTTTCACTTTCTTTCTCCTTCTTTCGATGTTGTCGTTGCTCTCAATCCAACTAAATTCGCTAGATCGATACCTGCAATCAAAGAGAGAGAACATAAAAAAACATAAAAATATACAAGTATCTACTTATCTTAACCAAATCAAACCAATTATATTTGAGAATACATACACATGAGAATACAATTCACAATATATAGGCATATATATGTGAAATGAACAAATATCTTTATTAAGAAAGTAGGAGGAGAAGATTACAACCAATAGATCAATTCATCGTCAAGCTGATCCAACTTCATTCCATCCTCGTTACACCAAGCATCATTTTAGCAACATATGATTACTTCCATCTCTCATTAATTAAGAATCCAACAACATAACATTACATAAATTTCTCCCTCCCTAGCACTTGGATGAGTGCTCAATTTATAGGGAAATTGAAGGTAGTTTCTCAATAAATGGAATTGAATGGTTTTCTAGTAATAAGTGAGACATGTTTCCAAGTTCAGTGGTGATGGATGAACACTTGTATTAGAAGTATGGCACTGGACATGTGGAGATTCTCGGAACAATGAAGATTTCACTCCCACGTGACCAATGCACCTTAAGTGTCGGGAAGTGCTTTAGAGAGCACACTTGCATGGAGATAATTTCTTCCCAACACACTTAGGCCCATTCAGAGGAGCGTTGATGATTCAATGGGTCATATAATCTATACTTAAAACATTGGAAATATCACAATTAAATCCATCAATGGAATGAATTCTCTTGGGACATATAGCATCTGAATTAGGGGATGATAGACCCTATTCATATTGGTATTGGGGTATCATGCTCAATTTGACTAGGTCTTGGGGGATGATGCCCAAATTCACCTATAACAGTCGATGTCGACATATGCATAGTCCTCAGCTATGATAATTTGACCCTGCAACCAACTGAAAAAGGTTGTGGGGAAATGCATGTGTTGGCCCCCACCCTATTGGGGCATAATGTCACACCATCTCATCAGCCTCAGGTCCCTCGGGGTTGGATCATGGATCTCTAGCTACTGTTACTGAAAAAATGGTACTCTCTCTAGAAATAAGGTCACCAGAATCGACCCATACCCAAATTTTTTTAGTGGACCTGTCTTGCACTTGGTTAACTAGCTCTTCACATTGGTTAGTAACCCCTCACACCAGTTGAACATCGTTGGGGCCAAGCAGTCCACCATATATTGGAATTGAAATTTCCTTGCCTCATGCAACGCCTGGGCTCTTGCCACTCTATTAATGCAATGTAGAATTGTGCATAGAGGAAGCTCTCTAAGGAAGAAATATCTACCTTCCCACTCTCTGTTTTTTGGGCCCCAGGATAGTATCTCTAGATAAGCATGTTGGTCCTCTCACCCCCTACGCGAGCTCTGAAGAGTTGGATCCTCTCCCTTCTTCTGGACAATCTAGTGATGAAATATATTTCCATCACCTCTAGTTCAAACTCTTAGTCCCTGATGAAAAATATATGTCAGTCCACATCCCATATATTGATCAAGTAATGAAGCCATTAGGGGAATTTTGAGGTCTAAAATGGGTCCCCTAAGGAAAATTTACAATCAAAGTTCACTTTATGAGAACCAATCACATTTTAGGGAATGACATCATCCCTATGGTTGAGGTGGCATTGCTTGAGTTAAAGGTACTTACTTGTCACATTCTTGGTGGATAAAAACTCATGACTAACCATGGTAGTGCTCTAAGTACTTTTAAAGTCAAAGTAAAGTACTCATAATAAATGTCATTTCACATCTTTTGAATAAAATGCATACATAACATAATATATTACATTTATTATATTATTTTCATGGTTAACCATGGTAGTGTTGTAAGTACTCTTAAATTCAAAGAAAAGTACTCATAATAAATGTCATTTCACATTTTTTGAATAAAATTCATACATAAAATAATATATTACATTTATTATATTATTTTTATATAGTACATTAATTACATGTTATTATACAATTTAAATTTTAATTAATAACATATTATATAATTAATAATTTATGAATTTATAATTATATTTTATTTTAAGTTGTTTAAGTACAAAGGACAAATGCAATACTTGTTCAATGATAATGATTTTTTCTTGAAAAACTCATTCTTATTTATAATCACATCAATAAAAAAATTTTATTAATTTTATTTTGGTACAACTTTTGAATTGAATTTAACCATGGTTACATTGATTGTGGTGCAAAAAGCGAATTGAAGATTCATAAATATTATTTTATTGATTTAGCTATTATTTTATTATTTCCTTAGGAGGCCCATTTTAGACGTCAAAATTCCCCTAATGCAGCTTCAGTTGAGCTCTTAGCCCGTATGTTTGAAAGAATTTCAACAAACCGCAATTACGCAATGAATTTATGTAATTTTGATCCTACAATGCTTGGTGGTATTCCACCTCGTGGCCTTGTTCTTTCCATTCGATTGACATCTCTGAGGAAAACACCTGCAAAACTTGTTTAAATGGAATTTTAGGAGCTTTCACTGGAGTAATTTTTGAAATTAACCATAGATATGGGTGGATTTCTTGTTTTAAAATCCTTCCCGCAACCAGTGTGACTGTATGAATTAATTCAGTGTTGGTGATGCCCTGCCCTAACGGGTTAAACGCGACCAATGCAATCCCGATAGCTTGAAATCGTGCTAGTCGCAGACATTTTTAAAAATTTAAATCTTGCCCCCAATCTCCCTATTTCTGAAACAAAATGATAAATGAATGGAATTAAAATGAAGAGGAGGCTTAGATCTCTTACCTGACGCTGACGGATTGACAAATGGTGTCCTGAATCGGCCGCACCACTGATTTCAAATTCAAAGGGAAAATGGACAAAATTCTCTTCTCAAAATAGAATGGTGAAAATGTATTTGTTTTTTGGTATATTTATAGATTTTTGAAAAAAAATCTTCAATATTTTATTATTTTTCCTCGATATCCGTGATGTTTGATTTTTTTGTGCAGTACAGGACTTCCACACTGTTGATCATTATTTCTGATGCAAATGAGTTGTATTTTATCTCTTTTTCAGGCTCATTAAGCATTTATGAAAAAGGAACCTCCCTGGATTTAACTTTTAGCTCTTTTTTGACTCTCAAAAAATGAAAATATTTCCAAGTATTTGTCATTTCAAACTCATTAAAGTGAATGATTTGACGTGATCTCAGTATACATTTACTCGTTTTTCGAGCTCAGATTTACTATTTACGAAAAAGGAATACCTTAATGGAACATGGTCAATAGGTTCTCTCGGGTATTGTTTTATACCTTTTCATATTTGAGAGACAACTTATGAAAAGGGACATGATGGAGTTTCCTTTTTGTTTCTTTTCAAACTCCTTAAACATGAAAAGTCACCGAGTTACCCTTTCATTGGACTTGTTAAAGATTAAACAGTGAAAGACTTGTCACCATGATGAGACTGAGTTCCTCCTTCCTAGGCCTCATTAAACTTACTAGGATGTATTCATTCGAAGAATTAACTTACATGCTTAGCCTATGTTATTCTCTTCACATTTTCTATATATATAAAAAGAGGCACTCATTAGCAATAACAGGGGAAAATTGAAAATTAAAATCCTGTGTATTTTGGGAAGCTCATCGCTCTTGAACATGACATTCATCTGCATTTTGTGTCGGGTTGGGGACATCCTACATTTGTCACTTTTCCTCCATGGGCTTTGGAAATCTATTTTCCTCTCATTTGATTACCAAATTTTTTCAACATGACCTCTGATCTTATTTGAGTCAAATGCTGCCGCATTCCGGAGTCATGTCTCCAATATGTTCAAGAGACGTCCTTTTTGTCAAACATCCTTTGCTTATCTGACCTCCTCTGTTACAATATCAAATCACTCATATCATATTAATATATTTGTTGTTTCGTGTCAATGATGTGGGAATCATCATGGCCCTTCTTCGACGAATCACTTTCTATCGACTTCAACTCATTATCCATGAAGGTGATTTAGAAACTTCTTTCAATACCTTGGAGCTTGCATGCTTCAATGGAAGGTTCTTCGTGTTCGACGACAGGTTCACATCATTGGCCTTTTATCAAATGATTATGAAAGTGTTCGACTTCAACACATTCATTCACATGTGTAGATCGTGTTGTTGTATCTTGAGGTCCATCGTCATTATTGGTGGTCTCTCTCGTCCCTGTTAATTGTTTTCATTATTGGTTAGTAATCAGGTGATTTCTACCATGTTTGACACCAACACATTTATTCACACAGCTACATTCGTACATTGGGTTGATTGAGATCATGGTGAAGACCGTCGTTCACAATTGATTTTTGGTCCAGACTGCAAGGAGTTATTGAGTATTCATAATTGTATACATGATCCTATCTATACGGATGGTTGCTTCCATACCACGAATCCATTTCTATGATCTCTTTAGATGGATGGATGTGACCATGCTGTGGGTTCATGTGTTATTTGATGCCTAGTGAAGCGTTATGTGGTTAGGCATATTCATACTAGAGATGTCATATATTGTAATATGTTTTATTTGGTATGTTTTCTGGAGGTGGTCTGTGTTCTTTCCCTTGGTTCATAAATAATTTTAGCCATCACTCCATGTTTTGCCTTCATGATTTAGGGGGCATGCATTAGACATCCCCTGAAGATTCAACGGAAACTGCCTTGGAAGATTACTGAATAAACTTGGTCAAATTCCTAGTTTCCTGGGTCAGCACTTTTCCTGGTGCCATGACCGTGTTGGTGTCATTTTCACAGTTATTTCTTAGCGCTATCAACACCCGTATCGCTTGGAAAACCGCGTTGATCCCTTTCTGTCAGTGTTTACTCAAATGGAGGAGAATCTTCAACCTCTAAAAGCTCAAGGGCAGCGAGTTGGTTGTTAAAATGGAGGTGATAAGATCAATCTCTATGATTTTAGAGCTTTGATCTCATCCATGGGGGTTCATCCCTTAGAAAGTGGGCCTTCCTCCTCCTTTCATGGGCTCTCAACCTCTTCTCCCTTCCTATAAATTCACATCCCTCATTTCCACAACTTTAGAGCTTGGTTGGTCATTGTCAGACTTGTCTGAAATCTCGTTCCCTTGCATCCTAGCATTGTGATAAAGCCTAAGTGTTTGGGATAAGTGATCCTTTAGAGCTTCGGTGAAGGACTCATATTTTCATCAAAGGATGCCTCCAACATCAAGGCCTATGTTGTAAGCTCTCCTTTTATGTTTATCAATAATAACATCTGATGTTTTCTTTCTATATTTTTCTACTTGTTTATGCAAATATTCTGGTACTCATTGATTTGCTACATAGCTAATGTTTACGATTATTATGTATTATATTGAAAATTCTGTTATCTCTTGATCATCCACAGATTTTGCATTCCATCAGTAGCACGAAGCGGGCATAAAATGATCATGGATCAAGGTCATCATCAACGGATTCAAGCGAAACATTGGGAAAAAGGTACTCGTGTCTCTTTTCTTGTCGCATTGTAAATGGTGGTTAAGAGAGCTTTGCGTTAGAAATAATATCATGTTGCTAGGCCCACTCTAAGGCTAGAGAGATCACCTCTATCTGCAAAGGGGATTTATCTTAACAATAAAGTGGTAGTGGGGTTGGTGGTCATGCATTGGAATTTTATCGCTACAAAAAACCCAAATAAGTTGTAATGCGGGATGCAGGTGTATTGTGCCTCAAAGGACCAAGTGGGACCCAGGGTAGTACTAGTCACCCCCAACCTTGGAACCTGGAGGTTTCAAGCATGGTACTGATGAGTAATCCTGAGATTTTATCTCTGGGAGGATGTGGTAGAAGTGGGCTTGAATGTGTAAATAAATTTTCGATAAAGAGATGACATGATGGGATAGGGGATCGCTAGGGTTCTATGTAATCTCGGAAGGGTTGTCCCTAGAAGATAAGGCGAGGGGTGGCAAGATAAACTTCTAATATGGTTGTTTAAGGATGAGGTGGCAAGAAGAGGGGCCTGTGACTCTGTATTATATGTACACACATATATTATATGTGTGTTGTGTGTTTGGCCTCATAAGGGGGTTCAATGTATATGCATGGGTTGACATATATGGTAGTACAACCATTTGGAAGAGAGAGGTTGACTGATATTTCCATGTCAATGCCATGTGGTGGGTTGGTGAGGTGGAAATAATTAAATGGTTGATTTATGGATGGGCATATCTTGTAATTCGAGAGTCGAATCAGACAAAAATTTATACCATTGGAATCATCTCAATTAGATGAATGCAATAAAATCATTCATTTAAAGTTTTAAGAAATTCGAAAAGGGTCAAAAATTTAGACCCCATTTCCATAACGTGATATTGGAGGTTGGGTCTTCATGGTAACTACCTCTAGCTAACCTTGTTGGGTTTGGGTTTAGTAGGGGGTTTGTTACAGAGTGGTATCATAGCTTCTATATTCGACACTTCAACTAGATGGGCTCTATCACAGAAGAAATGTAGACAATGGTTTCAACCCTAGACCTTTGGAGATAAATTAGTGTCTTGTTACAAACTTAATAGAGCAGTAGATCTAGTGCTTGGATCTTTGGAGCTAGGATGGAGCTTTAGCTTTGAGTGTGTAGTTGAATGTAAATATGATTCCATACTATTTATTGCATTTGATTATGATTTGTATATTCGTTTTAAGGATGATCCTGAATGATTTATTTTATTGTAAAATGAAATTGTATTGCATTTGTTTGCTTTAGGCATCTTGAAGGTATTAATGGTCTATTGTTGTTACCACAGATGCTTGCTATGTCCTTAGTTAGGCAGAACTACCTGCATGGTTTTTGCATGATTTTTTAAGTGGTGTGTCCTTACACACTTGGGATGAAGGCACATGTGAATTCTCATATGATATGAGGGCTTGGGGAAATACCTATGTTGCTTGTATTATGTAGCATAGTTGTTTCTAATTGAATATATATATTTATGTACGCGTCGATTGGATGGGAAAATCCCATGGTTTGTATGTTATATGACAAGGACCATTGATGGGATGAGGGCATAGTTTTTTTAACTCTATTAGAGATTCAAGTGGCTAATAATTACTTGTGTAGGTGTTGTTTATAGCACTATGATAATGGCTTATATGTTGATTGTTTTCTTATGCAAGTGAATGTTGGGTGTAGCATTGTAATGGAATGGTCATGAGTTGATTGCATGCATAACCATGACACACACACACACACACACACACACATATAATTTATATATATTACAAAATGGTAGATGGTGATGTGACATGTGGTTTTCTAATTAGCCCCCTTTAGTTTGCAAATGACATGATAATTGGCCTTGGTAAGAAGTTCGAACACAATGGCTATTACAGAGTTCAACATGAAAAATAACATTGGAAAGTGATAATGATGGGTGGCAATAAATTAAACAAAGTTACTGGGTGAAAATATGAATATGGGTAACACTTTTGTGAGAATTCGGGGCGGAAATTTTTTTTTCTCAGTTCAGTCGAACTTTTGTCAAAGTTCGGTCGAACTATTGAATTTAGTTCAGCCAAAATTTGTTTTTTGTTTACATTGACGGTGTACTGACGACAATGGCAAACAGATTTTTCATTGGAGTTTGGAAAACCGGCAAACAAAGTTCGGCCGTACTATTATTTTATAAATATATCACCCGCAAACTATTCCGATTTTTTGTTCACATCTGTCTCACGCGCTCACACTTGTCCCGTGCGAATTGAATTAATTTTTTATTGTCCTGCGCGAATTTAGTTGATTTGTTGTTGTTCCGCGGGAGTTTTGTTGATTTGCGCCGCGCTGAGGTAAGTTTTGGTAAATTTGTTATTTTATGTAGTTTTTTTGTTGTTGTTGTTTTTTTTTTTTTTTTTTTTTAATTTGATTTTTTTGTTCGCAGAGTTCTTCCATGACATCTTCAGCGTCTTCAACGTCTTTAGGGATTGTCTTCAGCGTCTTCTGCGACTTTCCAGGTACGTATGTTCCAGCGAAAAGAAACTAGACTTTAATAAAATAACAAAGAGCATCCCCTTTAGGCACAGTACCAGACATGCTATTTCTGGCAAGTTCAAATAGAAAAATAGAATCAGATTTGATGATTCCAATCAGGCCTAGAATTTCAAATATATTTTTCCTGTCAATTGAAAATTTGAAGACGGTTGTTTGTTTTCCATGCCTGTCAATTTATGTTTTCAGTAAATTTATGTCTGTCAATTTTTTTGTGTTACATATTAAAAAAAATTGCCAAAGTTCTTGCAGTTTGCAGTTTAACATTCAGATGTTTAACATTCTCCCTGTGAAGAAATTTTCCATCATGGCCACAAGAACACCAAATTTCTCATCAAATTTCTTAGACTTGTTTTGTATTTTGTCTCATCCTCATAGTTACATTCCCTAGCTGCAGATGCATCCATCTATCTAAACTCGCTTACTACCCTTATTCAAGAATAGACAATGGTATTGCAGAATAGCTCAGACTAAATTGGAACACTATTTTAACCATGGTAATAAAATTATCTTTTAACTGTAGTAATAAAATTATAGTTTCCATGGTGTAATTATTTTTTTTGGTATTATTATTGCTTAACCACTACCCTTTCACCACCAATTCCTCGGAAAATTAGAATTTTAATCTAATCCCCTTCATTAGGTTCCCTCCCTTCCATTTAAAATTTTCCACCTAGTTATTTTGTCACAATATAAATTCAATAAGCATCCCCCACCTTTAAAACATTTGGGTGCAGCATATCACTCATCTCACTTTAACGTCACTTCGTTTTTATTTATTTTTCAAAGTATTTATGCCCGTCATATCTAAACTTTTCCCTCCCGAAAGTTACAACTATCAATACAGATAGATGTGCGCCACATGCCAGAATGCCCAAGCCACCAAGAATGGGGCCAACTCAATCAATTCATCTAGTGGTTTTGTCATATTTACCTTTGTATTCAAATACTCTAATACAACCACTACAACAACTATGAGAAGTACTCCACGTTTCAGGTCACTTGACCATTTGGAAAACTAGACACTAAAAAAGCATTGACTGCCAAGAATTGACTGTTCATTAAGGCTAAATTATTCTGCTAAGAATTGACTGTTCATATCTCATATTAAAAGTAGTTAAATTAAATTTACTCAGAATTTAAGCCTCTACAAAAAAAGATTTAATATTTCTTATCATAAAATATCTTGAAATTCATTCATGATATCTATGGTTGCTCACCTTCGTTCAATATTAAAGAATAGCCAATTTATTTATGGATAGCTTAGAGAATAGCCAATACTAGTTATGTAATCTACACTAGTCTATGTGTTCTATTCCCTGTGTTAACTAGTGTAATGAGAGCTTCTAGTATCATGCAAGTGGTTATAGTGTATTCAGCCTTATGGAATATGTACAACCTTTATTAGAATAGGTAACAACTTATGTTAGTTACAGTAATCACAATACTAGGATCAATGGTCTTTCAACATGCTATTATTGGTGCTATTAGACCCGTAGACCTCATTAAGGCTCATTGCTTCTACTAAGAATTGACGGTTCATATCTCATATTAAAAGTAGTTAAATTAAATTTACTCGGAATTTCCAAAAAAGATTTAATATTTCTTATCATAATGTTTCTTGAACTTCCTTCATGATATCTATGGTTGCTCACCTTCGTTCAATATTGGGTAAATAGTCATGGTCTTACCTTAATTTCTATTCTAATACCCTTTCCTAACTTTGATTTTCATTTAATATTTCTTATCATAATATTTCTTGAACTTCCTTCATGATATCTATGGTTGCTCACCTTCGTTCAATATTGGTTTAAAGGTCATGGTCTTACCTTAATTTCTATTCTAATTCCCTTTCCGAACTTCCCAATTTTGCTTTTCATTTAATATTTCTTATCATAATATGTCTTGAACTTCCTTCATGATATATATGGTTGCTCACCTTCGTTCAATGTTGGGTAAAATTTCATGGCCTTACCTTAATTTCTATTCTAATTCCCTTTCCTAACTTCCTAACTTTGATTTTCATTTAATATTTCTTATCATAATATTTCTTGAACTTCCTTCATGATATGTATGGTTGTTCACCTTTTTTCAATATTGGGTAAAAGGCCATGGTCTTACCTTAATTTCTATTCTAATTCCCTTTCCTAACTTTGATTTTCCTTTTGACCTTGGAGATAAACTGAATCATTATATTAGGTAAAAGGCCATGGTCTTACCTTAAAATTTCTATTCTATTCCCTTTCCTAACTTCCTAAATTTGATTTTCATTTAATATTTCTTATCATAATATTTCTTGAACTTCCTTCATGATATATATGGTTGCTCACCTGTTTTCAATATTGGGTAAAAGGTCATGGTATTACCTTATTTTCTATTCTAATTCCCTTTCCTAACTTTGATTTTCCTTTTGACCTTGGAGATAAACCGAATCATTATATTGGGTAAAAGGTCATGGTCTTACCTTAAAATTTCTATTCTAACTCCCTTTCCTAACTTCCTAACTTTGATTTTCATTTAATATTTCTTGAACTTCCTTCATGATATATATGGTTACTCACCTTTTTTCAATATTGGGTAAAAGGTCATGGTCTTACCTTAATTTCTACTCTAATTCCCTTTCCTAACTTTGCCTTTTTTCAATATTGGGTAAAAGGTCATGGTATTACCTTAATTTCTATTCTAATTCCCTTTCCTAACTTCCTAACTTTGATTTTCATTTAATATTTCTTATATCATAATATTTCTTGAACTTCCTTCATGATATATATGGTTTCCCATCTTCTTTCAATATTGGGTAAAAGGTCATGGTCTTACCTTAATTTCTATTCTAATTCCATTTCCTAACTTTGATTTTCCTTTTGACCTTGGAGATAAACCCAATAATTAAATATGATATTCATCCCTTCTAGGAAACTTAGTATGGGTTGCTTAGTGGTTTCGATCCCTTATGATGATGTGAGGTGGTGTTTCAAACATGGGAGTAACTTGTGTTTGTATGTGATGTTCATGGGCCATGGTTTCTTTTGTGGGTTATAGAAGGTTTAGTTCTACCTCCTAAGATAACATTTCTAAAAAACTTACCTTTATTGCTTAAAGTCAAAATAGATCTATACTAAGGATTACTCTTTATATGTATTTCTACCATATAAATTCTAAGGATTACTCTTTAAATGTATTTCTACCATATAAATTCTAACGATAATTAATCACATATATGTGTTAAAGTAGAATATGAAATAAGCCCTTTTTACACTTGGCTTGGCTCGTAGGTACATAGATGTGTGGGTTTGGGAATGTGGTTCACATGAAAAGTAATAGGGATGGATTTAGTGGAAACCTTTTATAAGATCAGGACTCAAACAATTGTGATATTTTCCCTTCTTTCCAAGTTAGTCTATCCTTCTATAAAAATCCCTTTTAATGAAGGAGATATATCCATATTGATCCACTAATATTTGTTCACCAACAACTATTCTATTTTGGACTTTCATATCTCAAAACTATGCTCATTGAATTTATGCATCTATATCTTTAAACTACTTGAAACTATTTTATTACACCATAGTAATCATTTCGAGAAAAACACATTAGCCATAAAAGTTTCCCATTGAAACCAAAAGTGATTTGATACAAATCATAGGTTTTAACCTTATATAGTTAATTGTTTAAAATAGATTTTTAATAAATTAAAAAATATTCAATGTAAAGCGCATGCACACATTAACATATAATTGTGATTTTTTCCCTTCTTTCCAACTTAGTGGACATCCTTCTAGAAAAATCCCTTTTAACGAAGCAGATATATCCACAGTGATCCACTGATATTTGTTCATAAACAACTCTTCCATTTTGGACTTTTATATCTCAAAACTATACTCATTGAATTTATGCATCTTTATTTTTAAACTACTTGAAACTATTTTATTACACCATAGGAATCATTTCGATATATCTCCCATTTTAATGGGGTGTATAAAATTTCGAGAAAAACACATTAGCCATAAAATTTTCCCATTGAAACCAAAAGTAATTTGATACAAAACATAGGTTATAACCTTATATAGTTTAATTGTTTCAAATAGATTTTTAATAAAATGAAAAATATTCAATGTAAAACACATAGTATTTAGAAACAAAAAGTAATTTGATACAAAACATAGGTTTTAACCTTATACTATGTTAATTGTTTTGAAAATATATTCTTAATAAAATGAAAAATATTCAATGTAAAACACATGCATATTAACATATAATTGTGATATTTTCCCTGCTTTCCAACTTCTTCCATCCTTCTAGAAATATCCCTTTTAATGAAGCAAATATCCACAGTGATCCATTGATATTTGTTCACCAACAACTATTCCATTTTGGACTTTTATATCTCAAATATATGCTCATTGAATTTATGCAGATCTATATCTTTAAACTACTTGAAACTATTTTATTACGTCATAAGAATTATTTCGATATATCTCCCATTTTAATGGGGTGTATCACATTTCGAGAAAAAAACACAAATTAGCCATAAATGTTTCCCATTGAAACCAAAAGTGTTGATACAAAACTTAGGTTTTAACATTATATAGGTAAATTTTGTTTCAAATAGATTCTTTTAATTTAAAATAAAAAATATTCAATGTAAAACACATGCATTCTTATACACCCTTATGTCTACGTAAAGTAGTTTGAGTGATTCCACGGGTCTTCTACACCCTTCATGGGTATAATTGGGACATGTAGTGTTAACTTCTACAAGTCCTATAGGTAGAGTCTGTAAAGGGCCAGGTAGCCTTTGGATCTCATCTTTTATGAAAGGTGACATATCTAGTAAATGCCTCTACAGTCAATCTCTGGAATAGATCTAAATTCAAGTTTTTCATTTTCATATCCATGGTCTCAAACAATGAGAGAGAGAAAATACCTTTTATATTCAATGTAAAACACACATGCAAATTAACATATAATTGTGATATTTTTCCTTTCCAACTTAGTCCATCTTTCTAGAAAAATCCCTTTTAATGAGGCATATATATCCATAGTGATCCACTGGTATTTGTTCATCAACAATTATTCCATTTTGGACTTTTATATCTCAAAACTATGCTCATTGAGTTTATGCATCTATATATCTTTAAATTACTTGAAACTATTTTGTTACACCATAGGAATCATTCCCATATATATCTCCCATTTTAATGGGTGTATCACATTTCGAGAAAAACACAAATTAGCCATAAATGTTTCCCATTGAAACCAAAAGTGATTTGATACAAAACATAGGTTTCAACCTTATATAGTTTAATTGTTTCAAATATATTTTTAATAAAATGAAAAATTTATTAAAAATATTCGATGTAAAACATAGGTTTTAACCAAGTATATAGTTTTAAATATTTTGAAAATAAATTCTTTAAAAAATGAAAAATATTCAATGTAAAACACATGCACATTGACATATAATTGTGATATTTTCCCTTGTTTCCAACTTAAGTCCATCCTTCTAGAAATATCCCTTTTAATGAAGCAAATATATCCATAGTGATCCACTGATATTTGTTCACCAACAACTATTCCATTTTGGACGTATATATCTCAAAAATTTTCTCATTGAATTTATGCATCTATATCTTTAAACTACTTGAAACTATTTTATTTCACCATAGGAATCATTTCGATGTGTCTCCCATTTCGAGAAAGAACACATTAGCCATAATAGTTTCCCATTGAAACCAAAATTTCAATTTTATACAAAACATAGGTTTTAACCTTATATAGGTAACTGTTTCAAATAGATTCTAAATTTAAAATGAAAAATATTCAATGTAAAACACATGAATTAGCATATATATAATTTTGTGACACTTTCCCTTCTTCCAAACATAGTGGACATCCTTTTAGAAAAATATCTTTTAATGAAGCAGGTATATCCATAGTGATATGCATAGTGATCCACTGATATATGTTCACAAATAACTATTCATTTTGGAATTTTATATCTCAAAACTATGCTCATCGAATTTATGCATCTATATTTTTAAACTACTTGAAACTATTTTATTACACCATAGGATTCATTTTGATATATCTCCCATTTTAATGGGGTGTATCACATTTCGAGAAAAACACATTAGCCATAAAAGTTTTCCATTGAAACCAAAAGTAATTTGATACAAAACATCTAGGTTTTAACCTTATATATAGTTTAATGTTTCAAATAGATTTTTAATAAAATGAAAATAATTCAATGTAAAACACATGCATTGACATATAATTGTGATATTATCCCTTCTTTCCAAATTAGTGGACATCCTTCTAGAAAAATCCCTTTTAATGAAGCAGATCTATATCTATAGTGGCATTGATATTTGTTCACAAACAACTCTTCCATTTTGGACTTTTATATCTCAAAACTATGCTCATTGAATTTATGCATCTATATTTTATTACACCATAGGAATCATTTCGATATATCTCCCATTTTAATGGGGTGAATCACATTTCGAGAAAAAACATATTAAAGCCATAAAAGTTTCCCATTGAAACCAAAAGTGATTTGATACAAAACATAGGTTTTAACCTTATATAGGTAATTGTTTCAAATAGATTCTAAATTTAAAATGAAAAATATTCAATGTAAAACACATGCATTAACATATATATAATCTTGTGACACTTTCCCTTATTCCAAACATAGTGGACATCCTTTTAGAAAAATATCTTTTAATGAAGCAGATATATCCATAGTGATATGCATAGTGATCCACTGATATACTTTCACAAACAACTATTACATTTTGGACTTTTATATCTCAAAACTATGCTCATTGAATTTATGCATCTATATTTTTAAACTACTTGAAACTATTTTATTACACCATAGGATTCATTTTGATATATCTACCATTTTAGTGGGGTCTATCACATTTCGAGAAAAACACATTAGCCATAAATTTTTTCCATTGAAACCAAAAGTAATTTGATACAAAAAATCTAGGTTTTAGACTTATATATAGTTTAATGTTTCATATAGATTTTTAATAAAATGAAAAATATTCAATATAAAACAAATGCATTAACATATAATTGTGATATTTTCCCTTCTTTCCAACTTAGTGGACATCCTTCTAGAAAAATCCCTTTTAATGAAGCAGATCTATATCCATAGTGGCATTGATATTTGTTCACAAACAACTCTTCCATTTTGGACTTTTATATCTCAAAACTATGCTCATTGAATTTATGCATCTATATTTTATTACACCATAGGAATCATTTTGATATATCTCCCATTTTAATGGGGTGCATCACATTTCGATAAAAACATATTAAAGCCATAAAAGTTTCCCATTGAAACCAAAAGTGATTTGATACAAAACATAGGTTTTAACCTTATATAGGTAATTGTTTCAAATAGATTCTTAATTTAAAATGAAAAATATTCAATTTAAAACAAATGCATTCTTATACGCCCTTATGTCTATGTAAATTAGTGTGAGTGATTCCACAGGTCCTCTACACCCTTCATAGGGTATAATTGGGATAGGTAGTGTTAAATTCTATAAGTTCTATAGGTAGAGTCTGTAAAGGGCTAGGCAGTCTCTGCATCTCATCTTTTATGAAAGGTGACATATCTAGTAAATGCCCCTACAGTCAATCTCTGGAATAGATCTAAATAGACGTTCTTCATTTTAATATACAATGTAAAACAAATGCATTCTTATACACCCTTATGTCTACGTAAAGTAGTGTTAGTGATTCCACAGGTCCTCTACACCCTTCATAGGGTATAATTGGGACAGGTAGTGAGCTAACTTCTACAAGTTCTATAGACAGAATCTATAAAGGGCCACGTAGCCTCTGGATCTCATCTTTTATGAAAGGTGACATATCTAGTAAATGCCCCTACAGTCAATCTCTGGAATAGATCTAAATAGAAGTTCTTCATTTTAATATCCATAAAACACAACCACTTTAAGGTAAATTGTGTACATGTGTCATTTCTCCCATAAACTAAAGGCTTCCTCCCATTAATTCTAGATGTGAATTCTACCATAAAAATTTTAAGTCAAACTTTAAGATAAACCATGCACATGTCATTTATCTCATGATCTTGTGTCATTTCTCCCATGCATTTGCAATAAATGTCAATTTAATATATATTTTTATTGAATTTGTTTTTTTTTTCATGGATAAGAAAACCATTAAATATGGTTGAAAAATGGAAATTATGCATAGAATTTTTTTGCTATCCCAATCCAGGGAAAGTAGTGATTACATATGTGCTTTCCAATATTGCCACTAGCAAAGTTGTCCAAAGGAAAATAAATATACTGGGAAGAACCAAAAACAGCGAGGCATATTATATTGGATTGATAGAAGGCTTGGGAACACTAATGGAGTATGGATCAAATGGAATTGTAGTTTTCACCAATTCTAAACTTGTGTGCAACCAGATGAATGGTGTGTACCAAATTAAGAAGGAGAGGCTAAAAGAACTGCATGGAATAGAAAACAATATCATTAGCCAATTTCAATTTTTTAGTATAAGGCATTGTACAAATGTGAATAAGATGTCCGCTGATCTATTGTGTGAGGCAATGCCAATTCAGGATTCATCTATCAAAGATGAATTAATAGACGAATTAGAATTATACGGGGCAATGCCAATGCAAGATTCATCTCTCAAAGATGAATTGGTTTTGAAACGTTCTTCTTCCAAAATTTAAGATTCATCTCTCAAATATGAATTAGTTTTGAGCCGCTCTTCTTCAAAAATTCAAGATTCATCTCTCAAAGATGAATTAGTGTTGAGACTCTCTCCTTAAAAATTTATTGATGGACATTGTAACATATCTTGTATATGTGTGTATTGTGTACTTATAAATGCGTATTTTTTATTGACCATGTGTTTTTTTCAATTATATACTAAGTGTGCTGCCACCACACCATGTAAAGCGCAACTTGGTGAACTTCACATTTTTATAAAATTAAAATGCAGGGACTTCAACAAATTTTTGTTTAAATGGAGTTTCACTTCTTTTTTAATGACAATGTGTTTTTTTCAATTTTATACCAAGTGTGCTCCCACCATGTAAAGCACAATTTGGTGAACTTATTATTTTTATAATATTTTTTTTTCTTAAATTGAGTTTCACACATCAATTAGTGCTTTGAAAGTTGTGTTTTACATGATTTGTTTACAGTAAATTACATTAATTTTCTTAAATTTATTTTGAATTTATTTTATATTAGTTATTTAAAAAAATAGTTTTTAATGTCCACCGTAGATATATATATCATGGAGGATGAACGAAGAAGATCAACATAATCCCATATCTCTACGAGAAGGGGGGATCAAAGATTGAGAGATGTTCATGGTATTTAAATATAATATTAAATCTCCATTCATGTGTGTACATATGGAATTGATTTTTTATCAAATTTGTGAGTTAAATTAGTTGTTAATAAGTTTTATTTTTTTATTTTTTAGGAGCTAATAAGAGGAGAAGGGTCTCTACTCCATCCATGGAGCATGCCCATGGTTCACCCAGTCGTGGTATGGTTTGAACGCAATTTAATCAATGAATATGTACATGTGTATTTATATGTATGAATGTATTTTTCAATTGATTATAAATTCGTATTTGTTTATGAAGCTTCTCTCTCCTCTCGAGAGGTTGGTGGTGGTTCAAATCCCCTTAGAGGGCCATCAATAAGTGCTAGCAGGTTGCGTGAAGGTGGTGATATTTATTCCCCCAGAGGCCAATCAACGGCTGGTTGTGCTAGTTCTCAGTAGGGTCGTTTTGGTTCTCAACAGTTTCAAGGTGGGGAAGATGCTAGCCAACCACGTCGAGGTTGCCATCAATTTCAATATTTTTTTCATTCAATTTGTACAAATTTGTTTACATGTGTTTTTTCTAATATAAAAAATTATATATATTGATGAAAAGGCTGAAAATGTTCCAAATGTTGGTAAAAAAATATGCAGGGTAGAACGCTACATTCAAGAAGAAGGTTGTCCACTCACAACAACTTATTTGTCCGACATTTATGATATACCACGGGAAAGAAACATGGTGCAATGCACCTTAGAAAGGTGTCAACAACTTCATGAAAAATTGCAGAGAGATCTTGTGGCTTTGACTCTACCTGCTGAGAGTCGACAAAGCCTCGAAATAGTTACACATTCATTGGGTGAACTAGTAGCTGTGTACAGAAATCTTGGGCCAACGACTGATACATTTGTAGAGGTCATGAGAAAAATAAAGGAAACAGTAATGAGTCCCAATAAATGAGAGGATGTAAAACAAAGAGTTACAGAAGAAATGGCGAAGTCAATGTTTAATTTCAAAGAAGGGTAAAAAAAAAGATGCTAAAGGTGCAATATTTCAAGCACCCCAATATAGCTCACTATTTGTATGATAGGCACCTTGCAGCCTATGGAAGACTCCCATGGAACGACGAGGTTACTCTTTACTTTGCAAAATTGTTTTATGCAGAATTATTTTTAGAAATGAAACCCAATTACAATCACCTTCCGTCAGAATTTTTTGGTCCTGCGAAAGGTCAATTGTGTGACCGTAGGGGCGCTAGGCATGATGTTGATTTGCTTCGCCCTGAGCCACCATTAGTGAGTTTACCTTTTTGGGTTGAAACATTGAGGTCAGAGATGGATGTAACTTCTCAAATTAGTCGAGAAGCAGGGGATGCCGTCATCTACAATTTTCACAGCGGATTGGGTGGAGTTGATGTTTGTCTAAATTGACAAAGAGCATGTGAGAATGCACAAGCCAATTTTGTGTATTGTACAGATGAAGAGATTGACAACATGAGTGTTGAATATCACAGAATATATGCAAAGAATTGTCGCAATGGTTGGCAAGATCTAATTCTTCATGAGGAAGAGGGCACGGGAACGATATGTGTTAATGGTTAGGGTTCAATTATTTTAACACATACATGTACAATTTGTAATAAATACACATGTATATGTATACATTTATTTGTATGTACATTAATCTAACAAAAATGTATCATTATATGTTAAAACACCATTTGCAGTTGTCACACATGATGAATGACGAAAATGTTAATATCACGTTCGGGGCCTCTGGTTCAAACAATGAAGATGGGTCTCACCATCAAGATATGTTGACAAATGTTAGTGTTTTTTAAGTGATATTTTTAAAATAAATAATTGTGCACACATGTACATGTACATATATAATAATAAAATGTTTTAACAGATTCCGATTCCGTCCGATGTTTTTGGGATGGCGGTACCTTCTTCTTCCTTGGGAGATGTACCTTTTACTTCCTTAGGAGATGTGCCACATCCACAACAAGTATGGACAATTTTTCACTTTTAAAATTTATGTTTAAGTTATATATATTCCACCTCAAAAAGTTCCATTAAAAATTGAGATATATATCTATATCTTGAGTTATTTTAATTTTTTTGAATTTTAGGTTTTTGGAGATTTTCTTTTGGAGCCTCTCTTAGGAGATGTCCCAAATTCACCTGCAGAAGTATTCAATTTTTCACTTTTAAATATATATGTTTTTTTTTTTTTTTTTAAAGTTATAATTTATAAATTGAAGTTTAAAAGTTTTATTATAAATTGAGATCTTGATCTTGAGTTATTTTATACTTTTAAAATTTTGAATTTTAGGTTTCTATAGAAGATTTCATTAATCCATGGACTCTAGTGATAGAGATAGGAACATCCACACCATTTCAACCATTTGAACAAGTTGTCTAATTTTTTTTTAATATTATTGAAAATAATTTTATATATACATGTGCATTTTCATCTGAAAATTTTTAATATATATATATATATATATATATAACTGTACAAGTATACTGTATAGTTTATTGTTGGAGATGTTCCCATGGGGGAGGTTGTAGCAGGCGAACAAATGGAGAAGGAACCTCATGAGGTATTGCATGATTTTTTATTTTTTTTTTGTTTTTTACATGAATTTCTATATATTATCACTCATTTTTAAAACATCAAATTTTAATGTTTGTACGTGCATTGTGTATAGGTTCCCCATGCTTCGCAAGATAGCGCGCGGATTGACACTCTACTTGGAAAGACACTACATCCATCTATATTTGATGGACATGATTTGTAGATTTGATTGAGATTTCTAGTCCTAAATTTACTTTTTTATATATTATTTAGATGCACAGTCATATATATATATATATATATATATATAACTTGATACTTGTGAGATCTACAATTTTGGGACATATTTTATTGTGTTAATATAATTTGTTTTATTTTTGAAAGTTAAGTTTTGGATGGTTGAAGTACTTTTGGCATGTGAATGTGAAGTAATGTTGTTATATAATTTGTTTGGTTTTTAAAACTTAAGTTTTGGATAGTTGAACTACTAGTAATGTTGTCATCTATAAATTAATGTTTTTCTTTTGAACTACATTTGGCATGTGAAGTAATGATGTGTTATAATTTGTTTTGTTTTTAAAACTTAAGTTTTGGATGCTTGAAGTACATTTGGAATGTGAAGTAATGTTGTGATCTATAATTTTTTATTAAATTAAAGGTTAAGTTTTGGATGGTTTCAATCTAGATTTGGCATGTGATATAATGTTAAATGTTTTTATTGGATAGTTGAACTATAATTGGCATGGCATGTGAAGTAATATTGTGATATAATCAAAAAAAAAAAAAAAACTCAAGTTTTAGATGGTTTCAATCTACATTTGGCATGTGATATAATGTTAAATGTTTAATGTTTTTATTGGATAGTTGAACTACAATTAGCATGGCATGTGAAGTAATGTTGTGATATAATCAAAAAGTTTTTAAAACTCAAGTTTTGGATCGTTGAAGTACATTTGGCATGTGAATTAATGTTATGATCTATAATGTTTTGTTAAATTAAAGGTTAAGTTTTGGATGATTTCAATCTACATTTGGCATGTGATATAATGTTAAATTTTTTTATTGGATAGTTGAACTATAATTAGCATGGCATGTGAAGTAATGTTGTGATATATAATCAAAAAGTTTTTAAAACTCAAGTTTTGGATGGTTTCAATCTACATTTGACATGTGATATAATGTTAAATGTTTTTATTGGATAGTTGAACTACAATTGGCATGGCATGTGAAGTAATGTTGTGATATAATCAAAAAGTTTTTAAAACTCAAGTTTTGGATGGTTGAAGTACATTTGGCATGTGAAGTAATGTTGTGATATAATAAAAAAGTTTTTAAAACTCAAGTTTTGGATGGTTTCAATATACATTTGGCATGTGATATAATGTTAAATGTTTAATGTTTTTATTGGATATTTGAACTATAATTGGCATGACATGTGAAGTAATGTTTTCATATAATCAAAAAAATTTTAAAACTCAAGTTTTGAATGGTTGAAGTACATTTGGCATCTTAAGATTGCTTTTGATCTCTACATACTCTTCTCTTGTTTGAGTGAAAAATTTTTCTATAGGAATAACATAGCTTTTCAATGCAACTAACCATCTCAATTGAGCTCTAATTTTAAAAAGAGTAAAGAAAAGTTGACATGCCACAAAACATGTCAGCAAAATAACATTCGTGGTTGTCATTTCTGTTGAAATAGTTAAATCATATTTTAAGGATTCTCCATCCAAAAAAAATTTCAATGAAGAGAATCCTTAATATGATTGAGTTATTCCAATAAAAATAACAACCAAGGATGTTATTTTGTTGGCTTTTTGGTTATTTTACTTTTTTTTTCAAATAGAGCTCAATTGATATGATTAGTTGGATTGAAAAGCTATGTTATTTTCATTGGAAATTTTTTTCACTCAAACAATAAAATGTAGTATGTAGAGATCAAAATCAATCTTAAGATTACTTTCAAGTACGATCAAGTGTTTAAAAATTTTTCCCACATGATGATACCTTCATTGACCTCTAAAAAGTAGTTCATGGGCTGTATGTTCTGCCTCTTTCCCATATAAATCCCTTTAATTTTGATTGGAAATATAAGAAGTAGATATATGTTTTTTGAATTGGGGTCAATGTCATTAATGCACTCAACTAGGTAGCCTAGTTGATTTATAAATTGGTAAATTGATGACATTCAGTTAATTGCATTCTAGAACATATATATTCAGTTGCCTCTTTCCCATATAAATCCCTTTAATTTTGATTGGAAATATAAGAAGTAGATATATGTTTGTTGAATTGGGGTCAATGTCATTAATGCACTCAACTAGGTAGCCTTGTTGATTTATAAATTGGTAAACTTATGACATTCAATTAATTTCATTCTAGAACATATATATTCAGTTGCCTCTTTCCCATATAAATCGCTTTAATTTTGATTGGAAATATAAGAAGTAGATATATTTTTGTTGAATTGGGGTAAATGTCATTAATGCACTCAACTAGGTAGCCTTGTTGATTTATAAATTGGTAAATTGATAACGTTCAGTTAATTGAATTCTAGAACATATATATTCAGTACGTGAAACATTTTTCATCAATGCACATGGGAAAACTACTTGAACAATTAATTGCATTCTAGAGCACATATATATATCCAATACATGCACAACATTTTTCATCAATGCACATAGAACATATCTGACCATTGGACAGACAAATTTTGTAATAGATTTTCAATCAGGAATAGAGATGTGGGTC
Source organism: Pinus albicaulis (assembly GCA_034641835.2). Lineage (NCBI taxonomy): Eukaryota > Viridiplantae > Streptophyta > Pinopsida > Pinales > Pinaceae > Pinus > Pinus albicaulis. The sequence goes on along the minus strand of JAXQQM020077946.1, from coordinate 29,461 downwards.
AAATCCCATCAAAAGTCAGAGAAGTGCTTCGAGTCTCTTGTCTGAAAGGAATATTCATACAAAATTATACTGTGGATAATTTATTTACACTGTGGATACTTTTTACCAGAAAATCCCACAAGAAAAACTGGGCGTGCATTCAGTTCGTGTATATATCCAGTACGTGCAACATTTCTCATCAATGCACATAGAAAAATTACTTTCAGTTAATTGCATTCTAGAACATATATATTGAGTACGTGAAACATTTTTCATCAATGCACATAGTAAAAATACTTGAACAGTTAATTGCATTCTAGAATACACACACACACACATATAGATATCCAATACATGCAACATTTTTCATCAATGCACATAGTAAAACTACTTGAATAGTTAATTTCATTCTAGAATACACACACACACACACACACACACACACACATATCCAATACATGCAACATTTTTCATCCATTCATGTATAGAAAAGCTACTTTCAGTTGATACTAGAGTGTGCATGTACCAAAACAATTTGTACATGTGCAAACACTTGCACAGATAACATAACAAGACAGCTCAATTGTTAATTGACTAATGGAAGTTCTAAAACATATAATCCAAAGAGAATAAATTGTTGGTCAGTTCAATCAAAAAAATTCCAATGGAATGCCATCTTCAATAATATGTTCATGATCGGATTTTGACATTTTCCATTTCTTAATTTTCGTTTTTTTCTTTGATTGAACCTCTATCAACTTTATACGTGTTGCACACACCAAGTGACTATATTGACAACTTATGAAATTAGGTTCATAGTCTTCAAAGTAAACAAAATCCCCACTTTGATTAGTTTGTTTGAAAAAATAACCTTTCAGTATAATAGTTCCTCTTTCATATGGAAATCCATGATCATTATAGTCTTCTTATAATTTCATTTTTTGTTCAGTGCAACGCTTCAAATAATACTTCACATTTTCATTGTTGTCAGTAGGTGCAATTACAGCAAAAACATCTTGTGAACAATAAAACAAACTTAACAATATTATACATATTTGAATTTATTTCTAGATTTTTATCATTAGAAAGAAATTCAAATGTTACCTTCTCTAACAAGATCAGGAACTCGATCACCATTGGATGATATTGTAGTCTCCTCTGATTTCATTTCTTCAAACATTGCAACGAACATTTTTCCCTTTGTATTTAGCTCTGTATGTTTCCAATCTTTTACATACATTTTGTTTTCACAAACGTCATTGGATTTTGTGTTGTCTATGCAAACATGAAAAAAACAAGAATATTTTCTTTTATCCAATGCAAACACATTTCTGGACGACTTTGTTTTAATTGAATGCAATTTTCGAGTCCCTTTTATTGTTTCAACATCATTTCCAATTGATCTATCTACGTCTTTGATCCAAATATGTCAAAAACACATTTATATGGAAAATTTAAACTGTTTAAAATTATATATCCAATAAAAATTAAATTGAATGTACCTTCGCACTTCCCTTGATCGGTTAGTCTCATGGCTTAGAGCGGCGATGCACCATTGAACAACTTCTTTCACGTCCACAAGTCGGCTTGCAGATGGATTCATTTGATATCTTTGAAGTGCTCATTTTATGCATGCCCCTGCACCGTCATGTTCTCCTTTTCCATGGCCAGTCTCAAAGAAATTCCAGCAATGTTTAATGCAGGTTTTCTTATGAAGACAACACAACGAAAAGAATGATTGTGCAGATTTGAATTGACCTGCGCATCCGTATAACCATATCCAATATTCATTGAATGTTATTCCATGATTTTTCAAGGAATCATAAATTTTTCCAAAACAATGTTGTACAAAATATGTATCATGTGTACGATCGTCACTAATATAAAAGTGATTTTTTTTAATAATATGTCGATTTTCACTGGTTCTTTTTATATGATCGAAGTTTTGTTCAACATGTCTATATAGAATATGGACGAGCATAGAGACTTGCTCAGAATGATAGTATTCACTCTGAATTTCTTTTTGTGGAACAAATGTGTAGTTTTATACAAAATCAATTACTGACAAAATGGTCCTTGGTGGAAAAAATTCATGGGATTTTTTGAATTGCAAGTCTTTCCATCGAGCTCTATGGGAATGCTTGGTGTTTTTGTAAATTTTTGCCTCAAACTTTCTCAAAAAGTTTATCACAAAAATTTTTTCTTCTCGTAATTCAATTCTTTTAACAATATTTGCACCTTGAATCGATGTATGGATATATTCATATCTCTTCCATTTCACTTTTATGTTGGAAATGATTGATCATTTATATCAGTACTATATTTGTTTTGAAATTTAGTAAAATTTCCACAATCATCGCATTTTTTACCACCAACACATTTATTTTCGTAAAATAGTTCATTACTTTCTCTTTCACATAGAATTTGAGATATGAAATCATAGATAGTGGAAGGAGGAGGTGAATCCTTCCAAAATGTTCTACCAAAATCAAGGAATGTGTCATAATATAACTCAAATTTCACATGATAACGACAACAACAAGTGTCGCGTACAGTGATAGGTTTTACATACCATGGTTTTTGTTGAACAAAAACACTGATTGAAACATGAATTTCATGATTCTCTTCTTTGAACTTGTTGAACAACTCTATCTGAGTGGTTTCCAAGAAATGTTTTCCATGTTCTTCGCACTGATTTCGTGTTATTCTTCTTCGCATCACATGCCTTGCAGTTGGCGAAACACACAAATTTTTCTTCCAATATTCATATATTATTTTTTTAACATTTTCTCCAAGTCTATCTTTGTATGGTTGCCTACAAATAGCTATCCAACAAGCAAGTTCATCATTTACATCTATTTGCAACCAAAATTTTCGATGTTTGTGCAAATTTTTTCGCAAGTGTGCAAAGTTTTTCGCAAGGTTCCTAATGCTCATGCCATAGATTTTACCAAACGATTCTCTTTAGTACTTGATGAAACCACTACCATCTGTATTGCTCTACGTACAACTGAAACATTTTTCTGTCTATATCTTCTAATTGAATTTATAGCACTATTTATATTTTGTATCACATTTTCCTTCATTTTTTTTATCTTTGGTTGATTTTTGAATACCCAATAAAGTCGTAGCTTCTTTTAATTTCCTTAATGATAGGAGACCTTTCAACATTTGGGCTTGAACTGTCACATTTTCCTTTATGAAATACTTATAAAAAATGTGGTTAACACGATATCGTATATAATGGTCAGCGTTTTTATCTCCATATCTGTGTGTAAACATTTTCTAGCATCTCATCATCCACATTGATTTCATCTGTACATATTCGAATGAATAGTACATAATAAATTTACATATTCAATAAATAACTAAATTAATAAATATATGTATAATTTCAATAATACGTGCATGTGTTCAACACACACACACACACACACACACACATATATGTACATACCTTGTGATTCAATTTCTTCACTTGAATTTATTTCAACATTTTCCCCATATTCAATCATTGGTTCAATAGCTCTTTCACTTTTTCTTTCAAAGTTTTGTATCTCATCATCAATGTTTTGAGAAATATTTCTCTCTGTTTACATTGCAAAATATTTTTCATATTAATTCATCAAATAAAAATTAAGCTTCACATTTTACACTAGGAAAATTTTATATATAAAAAAATCATAATATTTACATTTACATACCTGCTTCAACTTCTAGTTGAGGTTGATTTTCCCCTTCAATATTTGAGAGTGCTTCTATCTTTGTTTTGCGATATTGTCTAGTCTCTTCTCTACGTTCCTCAGGGTCTCTTTTTCGATCATATTTTCTCGTACAATTCCTTCGATTTCCTATGATAATAGAGTATGAAGTTCAAAAAAATTCCTTCAAAAATTTAGACAAAAACTCAATTAAATAAAACATCACAAAAGATTTAATTTTTTTTTTAAAAACTCATTTTAAAAATTTTGCAAAAAATACATACTCCAATCCAAAATACTTACTTTAAAAAATTCGAGAAAAAATGTCTTACAAAAATGAAACAAAGCTCAAAATATTTCCTTCTAAGTCCTACGAAAAAATTTCATTTAAAAAGTTAGACAAAAACTCATTTTAAAAAATCATTATAAAAGATTTACTTCAACCCAAAGCACATACTCTAAAAAAATGTCACTTTAAAAAATGCCTCCAAAAAATGTCCATTGAAAATTAATTCCAACTTCATAAAAAATGCAATTTTAAAAAATACTTCAAAAAATATCACTTTAAAAAATACTTCCAAAAAATGTCCTTTTGAAATTAATTCTAAATCCATACCTTCAAAAATAATGAAAATTAAGCCCAAATCCATACTTCCGAAAACAATGAAGCCCAAAAAACTGTATCACATACCTCTAAGAAATGTCCTTTGAATGTACCTCCAAGAAAATTCTTCAAAAATGTTCTTTGAATGTACCTCCAAGAAAATTATTTAAACCCAAAACAATTCTTTGCAAAATCAGACCAAATGTACGAAAATATGCGAATATAATGAATGCCTCCAAGAAATGTCCTTTGAATGTACCTCCAAAAAAAGTCCTTAAACCCAAAACAATTCTTTGCAAAATTAGATCAAGACCTTTGTAAAATCTGACCAAATGTACGAAAATATGCGAAAATAATGAATGATTTTGCGGCAATTTATATTGCCGCGAAATGTTTTTTTGGAGGGGCTCGGTGGTACTTTCCAGCTGATGGAAAATTAGGTAAAAGTTCGACTGAACTTTTTTTTTGTTTGACTTAATGAGCCGTCGGCGCAAAAAACAGTTCGGCCAAACTTTGTTTAAGAGTTCGGTCGAATTAACGCGTCACTAGTTACGCAAAACCAAGCTCTGAATACGTATCTGCAATTTTGGACTGATTAAACTCCATGAAACATTCTAAATTAACTGTCGAAACCAAGACAAGCATTTTCAGAATTGAATCTACTTTCAGGAAATATAACTTTTATGGAATTTCATAAATATTTACTAATTTTAATTAATTTTGTAATAAAATGGGTGCAAACAATTTTTGAAGGTCATTGTGATTCAGTGAAATCAAAATTCTATATATTTCAAAATACATTGTAAAAAAAAATTGAAAAATTATGGTACATTACATTGGTCCGTCGTCTCTAATGGGTAGCTTTTAGATTTTTAGTTTATAACTTATATGTTATTAAATTTATTGCGTCGCGAAACATATTTAAAATATGCAGTTTTTTCATATTGAACCAGTTCAAAAAATTCTAGTAATAATGATATGCATCCATTGGTTTTGTAAATATGACGAAACCGAAGTAGACTCTGTCTAGATTGTTGTAACACATTTTGTTTCTCAAAAACACAAATTTTCAAAGAGTACAACATTGCATATTAACATGACTTCTTATGAATCCATTGATTGTTAAAAAACACACACTCAAAGAAACGCTAAGTTGACATATCAAATGTGTATAAAAAAATTCCAAAAAATAAGTAATAGAAAGCTAACAAATTTTCTAACAACTTTTTTTTTTTTTAATCGCAAAATGAAATTCTAAACATAATTTTTTTTTAGCTTGCAGAAAGTTGAAGAACAAAAAAAATGAAAGTTTTTTCTCAAAAAAGGGCAAAAAGTGTAACCCAACTCCACATTTTCACCATAACCTCAAAACGAGAACTCTAGCCAAAAAACATGAAAAAATAACCTGATTAAAAAATAAAAAATAAAAAATAAAGGAAAAAAGAAAAAAAGAAAAAAGAAAAAGTGTTGATGCTGGAACAACATTTTTTTTTTTTAATTTGTATTTATTTATTTATTTTTCGGGATAAATTTTCAACAATTTTTTTTTAGATGATAGTAAAACATTTTTTTTTTGCGCAAAAAACATGAAAAAACACCCTCAAAACGAAAGGTATTGATGTTAGAACAACACTTTTTTGGGGGGTTGGGGGAGGGGAATTTTCAACATTTTTTAGCAATGGTGTTAAAGATAAAATATTGTGACTCTAAAAACCTTAAAGCCCCAACAATTTTTAGGCATGGCATTAAAGATAAAATAGACACATCTTTGAAAAGTCTTAAAATTCCAACAATTTTCATCCATGGCATTAAAGATAAAATAACATGACTCTAAAAATCCATAAAATTCTAATTGTTTCCAATCATAACATTAAATAAAAAATATCATGACTAATAGAAACTTTAAAATTCCAATAGTTTTTGGCAATAGTGTTAAAGATAAAATATCGCGACTTCACAAAACCTTAAAATTCCAACAATTTTCAACAATGTCGTTAAATATAAATATCAGACTCTGAAAAACCTTAAAAATTTTGACATTTTTCAACCATAACATTAAAGATAAATATCATGACTATTCAAAATCTTAAAATTTTGACATTTTTCACCATGACATTAAAGATAAATATCATGACTCTAAAAAAACGTAAAATTTCGAAATTGTTCATCCATGTGTTAAAAATAATATATCATGACTAAAAAAACCTTAAAATTTTGACATTGTTTAGCAATGGAATTAAATCCAAATAGCATGACTATAAAATATCTTAAATTTCTACATATCTCGAGACCAAAATAAAAAATAAAAAATAAAAAAAATTGAATACCTAAATCAAAGAGTCATTATACCAAATGCTAAAAATGTAACTCTTTTAAAATCTTAACCTAAAATAACTTAACACATTGCAACAAAAATTTAAAAATTCAACCATCAAATGACACAGTGGTAGCAATGCTTTACCCATCGCAATGAAAATTTAAAAATCAATGATCAAGTTGACACATAGTGGACGCAAATTTGATCAATTGTAATGAAAACTTAAAAATCAAGTATCGAATTAACACAGTGGGGTTGGGTTGCTAGCCCTTCAACACAAACCTTGCAACCAAAAAAATGTAAAAAATAAAAAATAAAAATAAATATATAAAAATTAAATAACAAAACAAAACAAATTCACATTTGCTCACTCAAAACGTAGACTAAAGTTGTTTACTATGATGGATTTGGAAATGTCAAACCAAAATTACTCCACTCATAAAAGTCGTAACTTTGGAAAAAAAATAAGAAGAAAAAAAGTAAGATAAAATACAGTTAAGACATTAAAAAAAAAAATCAATTATTAAAATTATTAAAAATAAAAATAAAAACCAAAATAGAAAATAAAGCATATTTTTTCTTAAAAATAACAAAAAAAATACATATAAAAATAGAAATGGAAAAGTAAAAAATTAAGAAAAAATTAAAAAAAATAGTTTTTTTAAAACAAAACACAAAATAAAAATAAAAATTAAACAATTATAAATTATAAAACATAGATTATATATATATATATATATATATATATATATATATATATATATATATAATTTATAAAATCATAAATTGAACTACCTTCTCCTCATATGCTCATAAGTGCTCCATATATAGTGGTAAGTCTTCCATCTTGGTTGCATCGAAGGTTGTTTCACTCACAAAAGCCACTTGCATTGGGTCCATTAAGAAATGAACATTGAAACTCTGAGTTTTGAAGCATTGTCCTCTGCCAAACAGGTATAATAGAGAAAATATTATGGTTTCGCACATTTGGATTGGCTCATTTATGAAATCCTTGTTGATCCATATGTCTGGTTTTGACTCCAAGCTTACGTCACTGCTCGAGGTGGCCATGAAAACACGATTCTCCAAGTTAATATGACGCCTCTATTGATACTTAATTAATGTGAAGCTTGATTTGAAAGGGTCCCATATTAAAAACCACATTTGATCCTTGATCCCGAGCTTAATGTGCTTCAAAACCACCATTAATTTTGTATGCTTTCTCAACATTAAGGAAGCGATTTTAATGTTGTTTCCTCATCATTGATCTTTAATTCACCAAGATTTAATAGCACTCCACGACTGGCCATGAAATCGACTTCCACATTCAATTGCCTTTTGATATGATAAAAATATAAATTATCAAATTTCTCAATTGATAGTTTGATCATGTGCAAGATATGAGGAATCCATGGATCATCTTCCTTGTGGAAATTGAGAACTTGTTAAATGGCGATCTTGGAGAGTCCCCAAATACTTTCAGATGTTAAATTTTTTTTACTAAAACTAATTCCAATCCTTGCCATAGTGCCATGTATTTTGCTTCATTATTAATTGACACCCCTAGGCCCCAAGAAAATTTCAATGATTTTTCTTCGGCAAGGTGGAGAACTAGCCCTCTCGCTCCTCCCTCCTCGTTTTAAAACTATATTTTAATATTTTGTTTATTATTTTATTTTTTTTAAATAATTGTAATATATATATATATATATATATATTTTTTTTTTTTTTTTTTTTCAAAATTATTATTATTATTTTTTATTCATTTTTTCCATAAAATTATTTTATTTGACAAGTCATTTTTAGCAAAAAAATATGGAAATGTGTACTTTTTTATTATATCTATATGCAAAATATGTATTTTTTGTCAATGGTTTAAAATTATTATTCTTTTACTGACAATTATTTTATGTGTATTGAAGTGTTAATTAATGATATGTAAATATATAATAAATTATAACTTTAAAATATTTATTTTATTAATATTTTTTAACTTTGTAAAAAAAAAATTCCATTACAAAAAAATATCGCAAAAAAAAAATAAAAAACAAAAACTTGAAAAACACTTCAAAAACAAACATCATAGGACAACTTGAAAAAATGTTAAATAACTAACATTTATAAAAGCTATGGGCATACATAAGACATAAGAAAATTTAAAGTGTCAAAAATATGTCCCCCCAAAAAATGTTGATGTTGTATCAACTCTTTTCAAAATCAATATGAAAATCACCAAATTTTTAAAAAATTTATTCATACTTAATGCATCATAAAATTTAAAGTATGAATGATAAGCCCTTTTAAAAAAATGAGTTGATGTTACATCAACACTTTTCAAAATCGGCTTGAAAATCATTAGAATTTAAAAAAAAATGTCCATACTTAATACATAAGGAAATTTAAAGTGTCAAAAATATTCTAAAAAACATAAGTGTATTTTGAATCAACCGTTTTCAAAATCATCTTGAAAATCACAAACGTTTAAAAAAAAAATGTACATACTTAATACATAAGAAAATTTAAAGTCTCAAAATATGTTCCAAAAAAACATGTAACGTTTTTCAAAATCGGATGATTTTTTGCAACCCCTACAAAAGTGAAAACTCGATACAATTCCCGTTAAGTTGGTAATTTTTTTTATTACTGCTGATGTGATTGATTAAGGACTCATTTCTAAAACATGGAAGAACAAGAGAGTAAAATTGTTGATATGAATATATACATATTTCTAAATTTTGTAATCAACTTAATGAAGTTATTAATGGTGTCTTGGTTCAAGACATGTGATTGACAAAAAATTGAAGACATGTGAACAACTACACGAAAACATGCTTACTAAAGCATGATAGGGAAGAAACCAAGATTTCTTTCCCATTAATACACTAACAATTGAGTGTATGTGGCAACACATAACAAGACTTGTGGCAACAAACGGAAGCTTGTATCGTTGTAGGGTACAACGGGAGATGGACCAATCCCATCAAGGAACAATAACCTTTAAGAAATTGAAAGTTAAGCTCAGAATCTTGAAGGCTGAACTGAAGATTTGCAAGGAAAAAATTTAGAAGCTTGCCAGTAAGTAGTAAAGGTTATCCAAGATGAACTCAAAGTTGCAAAAACACTTGGGGGAATTCACACAACAGGATTTTCCCTCAAAAGAGGGAAGTTGTGTTGGAAGAAAGAGGCCTTGCAAGGCTTAGAAGGATAAAATGATATTTTCATGTTGGTATTGAAAAGAAAATTATCTAAGAAAGGATTGTCCCCACATGCAAAAAATAAAGAGAATAGTTGTTGCAAGCCACGGAGACACAAATCAATGATGCAAAATGCCAAGAAGGAGGGGGAATTCCCTCAAACTCCTTGATATATATACATATATGTGTTGAAAATATCCCTTAATAAATACTTAGGATGTAATACATCAAGGCTGCCATAAACCTTGGAAAATAACTTAAACTAATTTTTGTATATACCACACACACACATACACACATTTTTGTATGGTGATGAAGGACATAGTGAACATTGGACTCACGTAGTTGAGTTGTTATGTGATATTTTTAAATTCTTACATAATATGTTCTGGATTGTTGACTTCATGATTTATTTTTATTCATTTTATTGATGAATTGAATGCATGGCCCCCGGATGCGGGTGATAGCAATGTGAATAGGGGCGATGGGACAGAGGTCGTTAGGACGGGAGGCCACTTGCCAGCCCATTCGCGACCACCTGATCACAGTTAATACCACCTGATCGCTCATAATGACAAACGTAATGGTGAAGCCTCTCGACATGAATTCTGAGGACCGAGGTATTTTCGAATGCCGCAAAGGCGATTCGCACCAGGTTAACAAGATTGCTCATTCATTGCAGAGGGTTGTTGGCTGCAGGAACAGGGGGCTATATGATATGGATCCTGCGCCGAGGATTTCGCTGTGCAATTCGGTAAAGGACTGCGCCAACAAGCGCACCACCACAGGGAAGCGTAGTCGCCAAACTTGCTGTCTGAAGCTTGACGATAGTCTTCACATCTCCATTGCTGGTTCCTGCAATTCTTCCTCGTTGGTCCTGAGCATTCCTCCAGAGCCGACCCTGGTTAGCTCGACTTTGTTCCAGCGTTTCAGCTCCATCTCTGTTGCAAACATGCCCCGTCTGAGGCAGAGGATGCGTAGTAGGAGGGGCACCTCACACTCCGCCAAGAGGCACTCGCCCTCCTCTTCCACTTCTCCGTCTGCAATCTCTTTGCCCTCTGAAAATCTCTTCCATGGCCGCCAATTACACTCTAGACGCAGGCTTGACTCGCCCTCTGGGGATGCGTTGCCCGCTCAGTCTCATACAACTCTCTTTTCGTTTGATTGCGCCCTTAATAGACCAAGAGTTACAGTCGCCATCTCTGTTGTTTTCATGGAAGAGCCCTTGCCTGAGATCCCTCCGGAAGATTCTGCTCCTGTCGTTGGCGCCAACCCGGAAGCTGTGAGGCTTGACTCGAGGGTTCAGACAAGTGCGCGCAGGGAGGTAATGCAAGAGGATTCGGCTCGTGGTCCACCCCATCAGACGGAAATGCCTTCTAAGGTCCTTCCCAATGCTGAACGCTCTCACGCCCATGGCGCACCAGTAGACTACGGTTGCAGGGTCGAGGAGGTCGCTCCTGATGAATAATTCGACCTTTTCTCTTGTTTCTCAGGTTTTTGCTCTGCCCTCTCTGAGGGATTGTCTTGTTGTTCTTATGTTTCCTACAGTTTTGGTCCTTTTTTGTCAGCGACCAGTCTTATTTATTACAGTGGTCCAGTTTTGTCATGGTCCAGAAAATCTGCTATATAATGTATATGTTTTCAGTTTTCAGTCAAAGCTACCCAGGGCCGATCCCCTGCGCGGGATTTTTTCTGTTGAAGGTTCTTCACGCTGGTTTCCCTCCAGAAGGGCAGCCAAAAAATAGTCTCTGTCTGTTCGAATTGCCTCCACGTAGGCACTGATGTACTATATTTTCCTCTGTTAATAGATTACTCTAACTTAGAAAAAAAAAAAAAAAAATGCATGGCCATGCTACCTTTTTTCTGAATTTTTATATTGATGTCGCGAATTTTAATGTTTCCCTAACTTTCCTTTTTCATTTTTTTCCTTTCTACTTTCATGCTAGGGACTTGGGGAAGAACTTTTTGGGCGTGGCAGGGAAACCATGGGGCTCTGGTAAGAGATTTAAGTGAAGCCCAATAAGGAATATGACTTGAGAGAGGCCTATGAATGAAGGAAATGAAGAAGGCCAAGAAGGGGAAATAAATGATTGACATGGATAAAAGCATCATGATGTTGGGAAGGTGAGATGAAACATGTTATCGCCAGAATACCTTTAAGCGTTGGTCCTGAATGTGACAAAATACATAAATTAACAAATGTACATGACTGGAATTCAAGTGTGCAAACATTGGTAGCTAGAAATTAATAGTTAGAGGCATTGGTACTAACAACAAGGTGAAGAAGATAAAGGGAGGAATTTGGCTAAAAGAATTTCTTGACCACAATAGTTATTGCTATTGAAAATTATATACATGTTGTGTATAGTTGAAAGCATTTTTCTAATCCTTGACTCTATTTGACATATGTTAATGTGTGTTATGTCCATAAATAAGTGGATAGTAACATGATAACAAAATGGATTCGTTGGGTCCATGGGGACAATGGATAATGAAATGGCACAACAAAATTTCTCTTAACCTTAGCTCTAATTACACATGTAATTATGTATTATATACATGATCATGCTTACGAGTATATATATGAAAATTACATGTCGTCTAACAAGGTTTTCATGGGCCATTCTTGTGGAAGAATGACTATTTCAATTTATTTAATAAAAATATGAATGGCATAAAAAAATCCTTGGTTTTATGAGGAATCAATTTGGAAAACGTATCCCTAAATTTTTTATGATTTTAATATCATGTGAATATGGTTCTTATATTATTCCCATGTTTATATTATGAACGATTAATGTTGAGGGATATATCAGCAAAGCGAAAGCATTGTGATCTACGACATGATGGGACAAGGATGCACAATTGAAGAAACCAAAAAACCAAGATTTGGGTTGTGGATGCACACAGTGAAACATGCAAAAGACACTAGAGGTAGTTTACCTAGTGTTTGTGGGCAGAGATGGTGTGGTCTCTGGATTTTCAACATTGTTGTGTACATGTTGTATTGTGCCATGTGTATTGTTTACGTGTTGTGTTGTATCATGTGTATTCGTTGTGTTGTATCATCTATATATGTGTATGTGATGTATTGTACATTGTGTATATGTGCATGTTTTGTGTAATGTTTCAGGACAGGCAAGTATGAAACTATCTGGGCCCTTGTGTTGTGCAATGTGTTTAGGACATGCATGTATGGGATTATCTGGGATTGTGTTGATTAGGATAGGTAGACTACCAAAAATGGGGGTTTCTTGGGCCTAAGAAGGTGTGGGATACACCTATATTTCTATTGATAGAAGACTATTGGGATTGCTAATGCCCATATTCGCGAGTTAGCGACTGGGCTTATTTATATTTATCTGTTACTAAGTACTCGCCTTAGGGCCAATGAAACACTTAGTGAATTTGAAATTGAAGAGAAAAGAAGAGAAGGAACTAGGTGTTTTCTAGCTTTGGAAACCAATCTAATGTGAGTATGAGGTTGAAAAGAAGAGAAGGTGATAGGTTTTTGTCAGGTTTTGCAACCAATCTGGTGTGTCTAAAGAAAGGAGCAGAGAGAAATTCAAATAAAAGTGTCATTATTTCATTGATTTTTAAAATTTTAAATTATGAATAAGATTTAGTACTATAATTTATGATAGTTTGGGTTTTGAGCTAACTGGATGTAATATTCTTATTCATGATGATCTAATATATGAGCTAGTTTAGCTTGTTGGGACAAGAACCAAAGTAAAATTGGAAATGGCACCTCATTGATAAGTTGGTAATGAGCTATGATTTGAATGATTACAAATTATTATGATGATTCTCATGGAGAATTGTGTTCCCTGATGTAGGAAAGCATGGAAATTCCATAGTTGGGTGAATTGGATGTGTTAGTGTGAATTATAATCACAAGCATATTGAAAAAATCTCACATTAGTTGTGCATAGAAAATAGTCATAACATCAAATATGGTTGCAAATTTCTTTAGATCTATAGTTATTTGACCAAGATAAATGCTACAAAATCCAGATCTATGCAGTAAATAAAAGCAAGAGTTGCTCCATGCATCTAATAGTCAAGACAAGAATATTTTTAAATAATTTTTGTATTTATGACACCTGGGAAGGGAACATAGAAAGATGATACCAGTCCCCCTCAATGGGATGGGTTCTTGTATGTCCTCAGCACTTCAGATCTAAGATCTCTCTCTCTTGATGGTGTAGAAAACCCAAACAAAAATAGAACTCAAAGGGAGCTCACAAGCAAAATGGTAGCAAAATATGACAATGATGGAGGATCAAAGTCAGACCAAAAGTATAGATCCAGAGTGAGATTTAAAAAACAAAAGGTAGTGAATGAATGGAAAACCCATCTATTTATAACAAAATATTAAGTTAGTCTAGATATTGGTGCATAATTAAAATATTATTAACCAAATCTAGATCCAACTTTTATGGAATATTTTATTATATTTGCTGGAGGGAAAAAGAATTTGAATTTGGTCAAATCCCTTTATTTGTAAATAATAAATAAATAAATGATTTATTTATTATTTTAAGAGCATGGTTGAGTAATAATTAAAAATAGTGATTCATTCAACTATTTATAAATGATTTAGTCAAATTTAACAAGGAATATTATTTAAGTAATGTTTAAATCATTATTCCTAGAAAATAATAAGAAAAATAGTGATTTATCTAATTAATTTTCCTGTTTTGGGTTAAATATGGCTAGGAATATTAATTAAACTGTAGTTTAACTAATTATTCCTTCAGAAAAATAAAAAAAATATGGATTTTTTCAATATTTCCTCATGGGGTTTCCTATTTAGACCATAAACAACTTAATAAATTATGGATTACTAAGTTATTTTTCATAGTGAAAGCAATTTTACTTAGGGTAAAATTGGTCTTACATGGTGTACTTTGGTCCATCTAATAGTAATAGGTTAGATGACCAAAAATTGGTGTAACAGATTGCCCCCCAGCGTGCGAGCGTTAGGAGATAATAATTTGACCGAAGTACGTTGTAAGAACTCAATCACTAGACACCTAAGGGGAAGTCAGAGAGAGAGAAATATAAGGTAGACTAAAGCGCTAGAGGACAAGACCCTGTGGAGGTGAGACTTACAGGTGTGACAAGTGTTGGAAATGTTGTCATTGATGGCAAAGGAGATAGCAAAGGTAAAGATAGGAGCAGCACCTAAACTATCCATAAGGCAAAAGAGACAGAGAGGTAGCAGAGGTAGCAGAAGGAATAGAGGAATTGAAGCAGAAGCAACAAAGGAATTAGAGACAGAGCAGTGGAGTTGAAAAGGCCTGAAGGAGTGTAATACAGAGGTTTATTCATGAATTAGGGGTGTAATACAGTTTGCAGATGAATTATTGAGCAGTTATTCATTAATTTAGTCTGTATGGCATATAATTTGACTGAAGACTAAAACCCTGTGGTAAAGACTTAATATGCTTGGGGATGAGTTGGAGCATTGCTTAAATGGTAGAAGAGAGCTAGAGAGAGAGCCCGAGAGCTGGAGAGAGGCAGAGGACCTCTTCAGTAACATAATAGGAGAATAATGGCCAGCGAGTTGAATATCTGGCCCATTATGAAATTGTAAGAATTTGTTCTGAGATCTATCGCCTGTATATATACGTATATCTGTTTATGAAGAATTGTGAATAAGTTCCATGTATAGTTTTATGTCTTCCTGGTCGAATCATATGAGCAAATTATCTCAACGTAACTGTGCATTTGTTGTTCAACTCTATGTGGAGGGGACCTTTCGTAATTGTGCATTTGCCGAGTTAAATCATGTATAAATGTATGTATGTCTTCTTGATGAAGGATAATGGATTTGTGTAATTGAAGTTCGAATCCCATAGCCAAGGATACGGGCAGAGTGATAGAACTCTGTATACTCTATAATAGGAATCTCTATGCAGGAAGACGAAATTGAAATCATGTATATGATTGAGTTCTAGTGGTTCTCTGGGAATGCGTAAGAATGCTTTGACTTTGCAGTAGTGTACTCCGTCCCTGTGTTAATGCATATACTCCAGAATGTTCGTGGTGATACGCTTCGGTGTGTATATTGAATATATAAATCGTGTGCGAATAGACCGTGGAATGGCAATGGTTGAATAGTATCGTTGAACATATTGGAACCACGAGTTAATGTTGTACACGGAAGTGTCGGACCGGAACCTGGAGCGTAGGAGGAAGTGGAACCACGACCAGATGAACAGTGAACGCGGATTTCCGAAAACCACCCTGCCATTTCGCACCGCTTTTCCGGAGCAGGTGGTATTTTCTAAATTGGAGCGATTCCATACAGGAATCGACACGTGGCAAGGGACCCGTTTCAAAACCGCCCTTTAAAGTGCGCCTTCGCACGTTATTCATCGTACCAGGACACGGAGCGAAATGGATAGGAGCCGTCGATCTGGTGGGCCGACATCTGACGGTGATTGTTCACAGGACCCGCACGAAGTTTAATGCAAGAGCCTGGGGGTTAACAAAGGTACAACGCGTGCGTTTGATTAGTTGTATCGTGGGCTCGGGCGGAGTCATATATAATGAATCGGTTTATTAATGTTTTCGACGTATTATAATCTTAATATAAGGTTCGAGAGTATGTTAAAAGAGTCGATCAAAGTTTAATATTGGTGGTCATTCACGTGGACGAATTACATATATAATTTTTGTGGGTGTGTGGGCCCAAATAAAATATATATATTAAAGTTTATGAATTAATAAGGATGAAGGTGTGACCATATATTGATATATATTAAGGTTGCGAATAAATAAAAGAACGCCGAGTACTGTTGGACTCTGGTATAACGTTTTCGGTAATTAAAGAATGCTGAATATATGAGTTGACATAGAGCATCTATTTATATGGAGGCGCATATGTATACGGAATAGACAGTCGGATTATAACTGAAGAATTGAGATATAAAAAATGACCAGATTTTTTTTTATTAAGTTTGCCAGCGTGGAATAAAGAGAACATGCGAGAGTGCCCGGATTGGAAAAATGATTGGACAATGAAATTTTGGGATGCATTTACACACAGTTAAGTGAAATATTGAATATGGTTGATTTATTAACACACCAGATTTAAGCATTGAAACTGCCAGCGTATAACAAAGCAGAGATTGTGAGATTGCCCGGACTTGGGAAATGATTGGGCATGAAACTTGAATGCAATTATGAAAAAAAGAAGAGGAGAGCATGCAGAGATCCACAGAGATTACAGGTTTGACAGGAATATGTACAGGAATGAGTTGGACAGGTGAATAAGCACAAAAAATTAGGGAATATGCTGATGATAGTGAACAAAGTGTATGCAGAACAGTTTCTTAATAGCAGTAGAAAAAGACAAAATCCAGTGAAGCCAAAGTTCAGAAGAGGAGCTGAGTGATATTGAAATATGTAATTAAAAATGTGAATGTAAATGTTGTAAATAATTTTTTTATTGTTTGTGATGCAAAGGCAAGTATCCTAAGGAAAAGACAAAATCCCACTGTAGCATGAAATTTTGTACATATTATTATGATTTTAAATTGAGTTGGATAAAGAAATGAGGAGGCAGAAGACCAAGGGGTATGACCATCCATTTCGAATTCCTAGAGGAAAACAAACAGTCATCAAGAAATTCTATAAGTAATATCATTTTGATATGAAAAAAAAGTGGTGAGAAGTGAAAGAGAGAGTGAGAGAAGAGAATGCAGAAATGAAGCAGTGAGGCAGAGAAGAAAGAGGAGCTGAGCAGAGAAGAAGGAGAAGCTGATAGAGAATCTGAAAAGATACAGAGATGATAAAGGGCAGATATGAGAATAGATGAACAACAGAGCAGATGGAACAGAACAGAGCTGATATCCAAGGTAAATCAGCAAGTGTTTCTCTTTTGAAAGAGTAAGGAAGTTGGAGCTTCCCTATCAAGTTGTAGCTTGATAGATGTCAGTTGTAGCTGACTGAGGTAGGAGCCTCCTGTAGGTTGGTGCCTGCAGAAAATAGATGGGAGTTGGTGCTTCCACATCAAGTTGTAGCTTGATAAAATGTCAGTTGTAGATGACTGAGGTTGGAGCCTCCTGTAGGTTGGTGCCTGCAGAAAATTAATGGGAGTTGGAGCTTCCTTGCAAGTTGTAGCTTGCAGAATTGAGGTAGGAGCCTCCTGTAGGTTGGTGCCTACAGAAAATCAGTGGTGAGAGAGAGTTGGAGCTTGCCTTTGCATCACAACAATAATAAGATGTGGTTTTCTCCCTTTATGGGTTTCCACTTATATCTGGTGTCTCTGTGCATGATGTTTATGTGTTGATATGATTTATATAATCTTCTTAATACTTGTTGCTCACATATTAAGACTGTTGTTACATTAACAAATCTGTTTGATACTTGCTTCTCACTAATAAAGATTGCTCACATATTAAAGTTGATCATGAAGTGAAGGTGTAAATAAATTTTGAGAGAAAAGTTTTAAAAGTCCATGTATGTGTTAAACTGATTCACCCCCCCCTCTCAGTTTAACTAAGGGTTCAACAATTGGTATCAAAGCTAGTTCATTTGGTGTAAGCTTAATAGCTTGAAGGAGATCTGGTTAAGTCATGGACTATCAAAATGTATCTGTGTTAAATACAACAAACTTTCCTGAATGGAGAGATAAGGTTAAAACAGGATTATTGGCTTATGAACCTGAAGTATGGAAGCTTGTATGTGATGGTTACTGCACAGACTCCCCCACGGTGAAAGAACAACAGAGGAATGCCAAGGAAAAATGTGTGATATATAACAGTCTTCATAACAAGGACCTTGAGTTGATAATGGATTTAACTTCAGCAAAAGAAATCTGGGACAGACTGCATTTCATGCATGGAGTAGACACTGAGGATTGCATTGTCAAGAAGGAGAAGAGAATTAAGAAAAAGAGAAATTCATGTCAAAAATAAGATGTTCAATCAAATGAGGTACCTACTAGTGTGAATGGTAGTAAGAGCCATGAAGAAATTGCAGCTGAAGAAAAAGCCAAACTTGACACAGCTCTGACTGAAATAGAAAAATTGAAGAATGAAAACAAAGACCTTAAGAGATTGGTACAAATATGTGATGAGAAAGAATATGAAGATAGGAAAGAAATTATTGGCCTGAAGACACAACTTGAAGAGGCAAAGAAAGTAGAAGACACTCTGCTGCAACAAATGAGAGAGAAAAGTCAGGAATGTGAAAGATTGGAAGAAGAAGTAGTGAGCCTAAGAAAGAACTTAGAAAAATCCCAAAGAGAACTATTAATGAATACACCTCTAATGAAAGGCTCTGAACAGTTGGATCAGATTCTAAATGCACAAAGGTCACCTCTCATAAAGGCTGGGATAGGATATGAAGGAGAAACTAGTAAGCCTAGGGTAGAAGATAACAAGAAAATTATCTTTGTGAAGGCTGTAAAAGATAATAAAGCAACTCAGCAGATTCCTACAAAAATAGAATCTAGCAAGAACATGAGTTGTAGAGAAACAAATAGAATCAAACAGCAAAATGAAAGAATAGAGAATGAGAAGATGAAACAATCAATTGCTGAAGGCTCATATGCTCCTAAGGATGTTTTGAACAAATTCGGAAGATGTCAAAGGAGGTTCCTCCCTCCTATGAAAAATATCACATGTTTTTCCTGCCACAAACAAGGACATAATGCAACATATTGCAAGACAAAGCCAATCCAATCCAATCAGTAAAGGATGCAGCAAAAGAGAAGAATCCCTCAAGCAAGCAAATGGAAAGAACAATCTTTCACCAGGTACACAAATCATTTCCATGGCTATTTTTATGCATGCAATAATTTTGGACATAAAATTGTTGATTGTAAAATGTATCCAAGAAGAGAAACAAAATATTATACATCAGCTCAAATGCACATTGGTCAAATACGATGTTATGTATGCCTCAAACTTGGTCACAAAGAACAATATTGTAATCTGCCATATACATTAAATAACTCTAGACAGATGATGGGATCAAAGCAAATCAAACAAAACTATGAATTTAAAAGAAGCGCAGACATTATGAAGAACCCCAATAAAGTATGGAAGGAAAAGAGAAAGGGGGAGCCTATTACCTCAATAACATAATGAATCCTTCATAGTCTTAGGGGGAGCTGCTCTAGGAAACAAAGCTCAAATCCATCTAGTGACAAATATGAAGCAACATCCCAGGGGGAGAGCAGTTCATATATAGACCCCATGAAATTAGCCTGAGAAGAGCTCCTTGGAATGAAAACAGTTATAAGATTAGGAAGGGAAAGAAAATTTATCTAAAAGAAGACTATAGAAGAAAAAGATCATCTGAAGTATTAAGTAGCAGACAAATTGATGAAAGAAGAGAAGACAGTAAGAAGCCTTGGTGGTAGAGAGAACATGAGCTATGAACATGTAAGCTTGGAATACATCAGCACATTAAGTATTGATCACATTGTGTATCATTCTACTAGAATTAACAATGAATCACATTAAGAATATGAAGTAAGAAAAGAGTCTTCTATCTTGATGTCAGTACATAATTGATCTATGAAAAGTCTCCTTGGAGGAATGAAGTCAAATAAGTGACAAATCTCTGAGTAATCAGCCCATGAAGACTCATAGTATAGAAATTGAAGATGTCCTTCTGAAGATCATCATGTCAGAACAGTTTAAGTGGTATATATAAAGCAATATAAAGCAGCAATGATTCTGGAATTGTCATAGCAAAGGAAAATGCAGTGACATTCCTTTGAACAGAATGACAGAATAAGAAATTAGTTAATGATGAAAAGATCAGATTGAGGATATTAATGACTGTTGAGGTGAACAATGGAAATCTCAATAGAATAATTTATGAAGGAAGTCTTAAATTATGGGTAAATGTGCAAGCTAAAAGTGAAATCTCAGCATGGTTTATCAAAATAATATCAATTGATGGTTAGGTACAAGCAGCATGCTTATCAATAGATTACCAAGCATTATTAGTGGAGCAACAATATGATACAGGTCCACAGGATCAAAGGACTATGGCAAGAATGAATCAAGGTAAAATTCCCAGGGTTATCTGCATTTAGCATGAAAAGGTCAGTAGCAGTGCTAAAGGATCAACATTAGGTTTACACTTGAAGGATTATATTATGCATTGCCGTAGTATCTGTTTCTATATATATAATTGCATGCCTTCCTAAATTCAGTACATATATCTTCAAGGCCTCTTTCTGAAAATTGTTCATAAACTGGGTTAAGTTTGTTAGCTAAGATATAAATTAAATAACTTGAAGATGTTTTTGTTGGAAATAATCATGACAGAATAGTTAAAATATCTGAATAATGAAGGACTAGTTGTGATTACCATCTGAAGCTCAAAAGTTTTTTTAAAATCATCTAAATCCTACTTCAGCACAAAGGATTTACTGGTAATCCAGCTTTAAAGAGAGATTGATTATTGACATACATACCCATTGTGTCATAAATAAAACTGCATGGTTGATAAGTGAAACTGACCAATACATTGAAGGGTTTGTTTTGAAAACACATTGTACAAGAAGGAAAGTCAGTTGGCCTCTAATGTTGAAAGATATTGCCTTATCCAATCCATACATCTACGATTAGATGGCTGGTACCAATGTGTTCTATGAAGGAACATTATCCTCACTTTCAGCCTTATACTAGTGAAAGGAGACTGTGCTTTGGATTGTACCAATTTACAGTGTATATTCAAGTCCAATAATCCTTAAAGTGTTCTCTCAACAAGTCTTGTACATCAGTCTAGAGCAGAATGGTACAAAGTCAGCAGAAGAGGGCCTAAACATAACTCAGAGAGAGGAAATGAAGAAAGAAAACTAGGAAATGAGCAACCCTTTGCCATTGATGTCAAAGGGGGAGGAAAAGCAAAAAGGGGCTTTTAAAAGGAAAGCAGAGGAAGTATGTTGCCATCAATGCCAAAGGGGGAGACTATTGGAAATGTTGTCATTGATGGCAAAGGAGATGACAAAGGAGCAACACCTAAACTATCCATAAGGCAAAAGAGACAGAGAGGTAGCAGAGGCAGCAAAAGAAACAAAGGAATTGAAGCAGAAGCAACAAAGGAATTAGAGACAAAGCAGTGGACTTGAAAAGGCCTGAAGGAGTGTAATACAGAGGTTTATTCATGAATTAGGGGTGTAATACAGTTTGTAGATGAATTATTGAGCAATTATTCATTAATTGAGTTTGTATGGCATAGAATTTGATTGAAGACTAAAACCCTATGGTAAAGACTTAATATGTTTGGGGATGAGTTGGAACATTGCTTAAATGGCAGAAGAGGGCTGGAGAGGGAGCCCGAGAGCTGGAGAGAGGCAGAGAACCTCTTCAGTAACAGAATAGGAGAATAATGGCCACCGAGTTGAATATCTGGCTGTTATGAAATTGTAAGAATTTTACGATTTCTGCTCCTTTGTATATATACGTATATACATTGCTTGAAGAATTGTAGATACAGTTCCATGTATAGTTTTTATATCTATATGTTCTGGTGAATCACGAGAGTCACACGAGCGTAAGCGTGCTGTTGTTGTTCAACTACGTGTGTTTCCTCATGTCTTTGGTAATTGTGCATTTTCAGGTTTTCAATCATGTATAAATGTATGCATGTATTCTTGATGAAGGATAATGGATTTGTGTAATTGAAGTTCGAATCCACTTAGCCAAGGATATGGGTCATCATTAGAACTCTGTATACTCTATAATAAAGGAATCTCTATCACGGGAAAATAGTTGAAATCATGTATATGGATTAGGGTTCTAAGTAAATTATTCAGGAATGCGTAAATCTTTGGCTTTGAAGTAGTGTACTCTACACTCCTCATTAATATCTCGAATGTTCGTGATTTATAAGCGGTGTGTATATTGAATATATAAATCCTGTGCGAATAGACCGTGGAATGGAAATGGTTGAATAGTATCGTTGAACATATTGGAACCACGAGTTAATGTTGTACACGGAAGTGTCCAGGCCGTTTCTGGAAGCGTAGGAGGAAATTATGAGCCAGCCGGATGAGCGATGAACGTGGATTTCCGAAAACCACCCTGCCATTTCGCACCACTTTTCCGGAGCAGGTGGTATTTTCTGAATTGGAGCGATTCCATACAGGAATCGACACGTGGCAAGGAACCTGTTTCAAAACCTCCCTTTAAAGTGCGCCTTCGCACATTATTCATCGTACCAGGACACGGAGCGAAATGGATAGGAGCCGTCGATCTGGTGGGCCGACATCTGATGGTGATTGTTCGCAGGACCCGCACGAAGTTTAATGGAAGACCCCGGGGGTTAACAAAGGTAAACAGCATTGATTGATTCTGTCATTGTTTGGGGCGGAGTGTATATAATAGTCAGTTTATTAATGTTTTCGCGTATTATAATCTTAATATAGGTTGAGAGTATGTTAAAAGAGTCGATCAAAGTTTAATATTGGTGGTCATTAACGTGGACGAATTACATATATAATTGTTGTGGGTGTGTGGGCCCAAATCAAATATATATTAAAGTTTATGAATTAATAAGGAAGAAGGTGTGACCATATATTGATATATATTAAGGTTGCAAATAAATAAAAGAACGCCGAGTACTGTTGGACTCTGCTATAACGTTTTCGGTAATTAAAGAATGTTGAATATATGAGTCGACATAGAGCATCTATTTAGATGGAGGTGCATATGTATACGGAATAGACAGTCGGATTATAACTGAATAATTGAGATATTAAAAATGACCAGACTTGTTTTTATTAAGTTTGCCAGTGTGGAATAAAGAGAACATGCGAGAGTACCCGGATTGGGAAAATGATTGGACAATGAAATTTTGGGATGCATTTACACACAGTTAAGTGAAATATTGAAAATTAATGGGAGTATGGTTGATTTATTAACACTCCAGATTTAAGCATTGGCTGCCGATAAAACAGCGAAGATTATAAGATTTCCGGACTTTGAAATAATTGGGCATGAAACTTGAAACCAATTATAGAAAAAAGAAAGAGAGAGCATGCGAGAGATCCACGAGATTACGGAGTTTGACATGAATATACGGGGAATGAGTTGAATGGTGAATAGCACAAAAAATAGGGAATATGCGAGATGACGGTGAACAAAGTGTATGCGGAAACGGAGTTCTTAACAGCAGCAGGAAAAGACAAATACAGTGAAGCCAAAATCCAGGAAAAGAGCTGAGTGAAATTGAAATATGTAATTAAAAATGTGAATGTAAATGTTCTAATTATTTTTTATTGTTTGTGATGCAGAGGCAGGTATCCTAAGGAAAAGACAAAAATCCCACTGTAGCATGAAATATTGTACATATTATTATGATTTTAAATTGAGTTGGATAAAAAAATGAGGAGGCAGAAGACCAAGGGGTATGACCATCCATTTCGAATTCCTAGAGGAAAACAAACAGTCATCAAGAAATTCTCTAAGTAATATCATTTTGATATGAAAAAAAAAGAGGGTGAGAAGTGAAAGAGAGAGTGAGAGAAGAGAATGCAGAAATGGCCTTGATGTGAAAGTAGAAAAAGAAAAAAAGGTGAGCGAGATAAGAAGAAGAAGGGCGATAGAATGAGAAAATCTTGAGAGATGATATTGGGCAGATATGAGAATTGAAGAACAACAGAGCAGATGGAACAGAACAGAGCTGATATCCAAGGTAAATCAGCAAGTGTTTCTCTTTTGAAAGAGTAAGGAAGTTGGAGCTTCCCTATCAGGTTGTAGCTTGATAGATGTCATTTGTAGCTGACTGAGGTAGGAGCCTCCTGTAGGTTGGTGCCTACAGAAAATAGATGGGAGTTGGTGCTTCCACATCAAGTTGTAGCTTGATAAAATGCCAGTTGTAGCCGACTGAGGTTGGAGCCTCTTGTAGGTTGGTGCCTGTAGAAAATTAATGGGAGTTGGAGCTTCCTTGCAAGTTGTATCTTGCCGAATTGAGGTAGGAGCCTCCTGTAGGTTGGTGCCTACAGAAAATCGGTGGTGAGAGGGAGTTGGAGTTTGCCTTTGCATCACAACAATAATAAGATGTGGTTTTTTCCGTTTATGGGTTTCCACTTATATCTGGTGTCTCTGTGCATGTGCTGATGTGATTTATCTAATCTTCTTAATACTTGTTGCTCACATATTAAGACTGTTGTTACATTAACAAATTTGTTTGATACTTGCTGTTCACTAATAAAGATTGCTCACATATTAAGTTGATTGTGAAGTAAAGGTGTAAATAAGTTTTAAGAGAAAAGTTTTAAAAGTCCATATATGTGTTAAACTGATTCACCCCCCCCCCCCCCCAATTTAACCAAGGGTTCAACAATTGGTATCAGAGCCAAGTTCCTTTGGTGTAATCTTAATAGCTTGAAGGAGATCTGGTTGAGTCATGGACTATCAACATGTACCTGTGCTAAATACAACAAACTATCCTGAATGGAGAGATAAGGTTAAGACAGGTTTAATGGCTGATGAACCTGAGTTATGGAAGCTTGTCTGTGATGGTTACTGCACAGACTCCCCCATGGTGAAAGAAAAACAGAGGAATTCTAAGGAAAAATGTGTGATATATGAAAGTCTTCATAACAAGGACCTTGAGTTGATAATGGATCTAGACTCTGCAAAATAAATCTGGGACAGACTGCATTTCATGCATGGAGTAGACACTAAGGATTGCATTGTCAAGAAGGAGAAGAGAATTAAGAGAAATTCATGTCAAAGAGAAGATGCTCAATCAAATGAGGTACCTACTAGTGTGAATGGTAGTAAGAGCCATGAAGAAATTGCAGCTGAAGAAAAAGCCAAACTTGACACAGCTCTGACTGAAATAGAAATATTGAAGAATAAAAACAAAGACCTTAAGAGATTGGTACAAATATGTGATGAGAGAGAATATGAAGATAGGAAATAAATTATTAGCCTGAAGACATAGCTTGAAGAGGCAAAGAAAGTAGAAGACACTCTGTTGCAACAAATGAGAGACAAAAATCAGGAATGTGAAAGATTGGAAGAAGAAGTAATGATCTTAAGAAAGAAATTAGAAAAAGCCCAAAAAGTACTATTAATGAATACACCTCTAATGAAAGGCTCTGGACAGTTGGACCAGATTCTAAATGCACAAAGGTCACCTCTCATAAATACTAGGATAGGATATGAAGGATAAACCAGTAAGTCCAAGGTAGAAGATAACAAGAAAATCATCTTTGTAAAAGCTGTAAAGGACAGTGAAGCAGCTCAACAGATTACTACAAAAATAGAAGCCAGTAAGAACAGGATTTGTGAAGAAACAAATAGAATCAAGCAGCAACATTGTAGGACAGAGAATGAGAAGATGAAACAATCGGCTACTAAAGGCTCATATGCTCCTAAAGATGAATTGAATAAATTTGGAAGATGTCAAAGGTGGTTCTTTCCTCCTATGAAAAATAGCACATGTTTCTCTTGTCATAACCAGGACATAATGCAGCACAATGTAAGAGAAGGCCTATCAACTTTAACCAGCAAAAGATGCAGCAAAAGAGAATACTAACTCAAGAAAGCAAATGGAAAGGACAATCTTCTACCAAGTACACAAATCATTTCCATGGCTACTTTTATTCATGCAATGAATTTGGACATAAATCTGTTGAATGTAAAATGTATTCAAGAAGGGGAACAAAGTATTATACATCAACTCAAATGTACTATGATAAAATAAGATGTTATGTATGCCTCAAACTTGGTCACAAAGCAAAAGATTGTAATCTGCCATATACATTAAAGAACTCTAGACAGATGATGGGATCAAAGCAAATCAAACAAAACTATGAATTTAAAAGAAGTGCAGACATTATGAAGAACCCCAATAAAGTATGGAAGGAAAAGAGAAAGGGGGAGCCTATTACCTCAATAACATAATGAATCCTTCATAGTCTCAGGGGGAGCTACTCTAGGGAACAAAGCTCAAATCCATCTAGTGACAAATATGAAGCAACATCCCAGGGGGAGAGCAGTTCATATATAGACCCCATGAAAGTAGCCTGAGAAGAGCTCCTTGGAATGAAAACAGTTATAAGATTAGGAAGGGAAAGAAAATTTCTCTAAAAGAAGACTATAGAAGAAAAAGATCATCTAAAGTATTAAGTAGCAGACAAATTGATGAAAGAAGAGAAGACAGTAAGAAGCCTTGGTGGTAGAGAGAACATGAGCTATGAACATGTAAGCTTGGAATACATCAGCACATTAATTATTGATCACATTGTGTATCATTATAATAGAATTAACAATGAATCACATTAAGAATATTAAGTAAGAAAAGAGTCTTCTATCTTGATGTCAGTACATAATTGATCTATGAAAAGTCTCCTTGGAGGAATGAAGTCAAATAAGTGACAAATCTTTGAGTAATCAGCCCATGAAGACTCATAGTATAGAAATTGAAGATGTCCTTCTGAAGATCATCATGTCAGAACAGTTGAAGTGGCATATATAAAGCAATATAAAGCAGCAATGATTCTGGAATTGTCATAGCAAAGGAAAATGCAGTGACATTCCTTTGAACATAATGACAGAATAAGAAATTATTTAATGATGAAAATATTAGATTGAGGATATTAATGACTGTTGAGGTGAACAATGGAAAGCTCAATAGAAGAATTTATGAAGGAAGTCTTAAATTATGGGTAAATGTGCAAGCTAAAAGTGAAATCTCAGCATGGTTTATCAAAATAATATCAATTGATGGTTAGGTACAAGCAGCATGCTTATCAACAGATTACCAAGCATTATTAGTGGAGTAGCAGTATGATACAGGTCCACAGGATCAAAGGACTATGGCAAGAATGCATCAAGGTAAAATTCCTAGGGTTATTTGCATTTAGCATGAAAAGGTCAGTAGCAGTGCTAAAGGATCAACATTAGGTTTACACTTGAAGGATTATATTATGCATTGCCGCAGTATCTGTTTCTATATATATAATTGCATGCCTTCCTAAATTCAGTACATATATCTTCAAGGCCTCTTTCTGAAAATTGTTCATAAACTGGGTTAAGTTTGTTAGCTAAGATATAAATTAAACAACTTGAAGATGTTTCTGTTGGAAATAATCATGACAGAATAGCTAAAATATCTGAATAATGAAGGACTAGTTGTGATTACCATCTGAAGCTCAATTTTTTTTTTAAAATCATCTAAATCCTACTTCAGCACAAAGGATTTACTGGTAATCCAGCTTTAAAGAGAGATTGATTATTGACATACATACCATTATGTCATAAATAAAACTGCAAAACTGATAAGTGAAACTGACCAATACATTGAAGGGTTTATTTTGGAAATACATTGTACAAGAAGGAAAGTCAGTTGGCCTCTAATATTGAAAGATACTGCCTTATCCAATCATACATCTCTGATTAGATAAAGCTGGTACAATGTGTTCTATGAAGGAACATTATCCTCACTTTCAGCCTTATACTAGTGAAAGGAGACTGTGCTTTGGATTGTACCAATTTACAGTGTATATTCAAGTCCAATAATCCTCAAAGTGTTCTCTCAACAAGTCTTGTACATCAGTCTGAAGCAGAATGGTATCATAACTCAGAGAGAGGAAATGCAGAAAGAAAACTAGGAAATTAGCAACCCTTTGCCATTGATGTCAAAGGGGGAGGAAAAACAAAAAGGGGCTTTTTGTTGCCATCAATGCCAAAGGGGGAGACTGTTGGAAATGTTGTCATTGATGGCAAAGGAGATGGCAAAGGTAAAGATAGGTGCAGCACCTAAACTATCCATAAGGCAAAAGAGACAAAGAGGTAGCAGAGGCAGCATAAGGAATAGAGGAATTGAAGCAGAAGCAACAAAGGAATTAGAGACAGAGAAGTGGAGTTGAAAAGGCCTAAAGGAGTGTAATACAGAGGTTCATTCATGAATTAGGGGTGTAATACAGTTTGCAGATGAATTATTGAGCAATTATTCAGTAATTGAGTTTGTATGGCATAGACTTTGATTGAAGACTAAAACCCTATGGTAAAGACTTAATATGCTTGGGGATGAGTTGGAGCATTGCTTAAATGGCAGAAGAGGGCTGGAGAGGGAGCCCGAGAGCTGGAGAGAGGCAGAGAACCTCTTCAGTAACAGAATAGGAGAATAATCGCCACTGAGTTGAATATCTGGCTATTATGAAATTGTAAGAATTTGTTCTGAGATCTATCGCCTGTATATATACATATATATGTTCATAAAGAATTGTGAATAAGTTCCATGTATAGTTTTATGTCTTCCTGGTCGAATCATATGAGGAAATTATCCCAGCGTAACTGTGCATTTGTTGTTTAACTCTGTGTGGAGGGGAACTTTCATAATTGTGCATTTGCTGAAGTTAAATCATGTATGTCTTCTTGATAAAGGATAATGGATTTGTGTAATTGAAGTTCGAATCCCATAGCCAAGGATACAGGCGGAGTGATAGAACTCTGTATACCCTATAATAGGAATCTCTATGCAGGAAGACGGAATTGAAATCATGTATATGATTGAGTTCTAGTGGTGCTCTGGGAATGCGTGAGAGTGCTTTGACTCTGTAGTAGTGTACTCCATCCCTGTGTTAATGCGTATACTCCGGAATGTTCATGGTTATACGCTTCGGTGTGTATATTGAATATATAAATCGTGTGCGAATAGACCGTGGTAT